>ML263832.1:9836-30179 GCA_005239495.1 Nicotiana undulata | reverse complement strand
TTCAATGGATGCCTAAGGGGTTTGGAGAAGGAGGAGTTCGTGTATTTTTATGAAAATCCCGGAATAACAATGTTTTGGACTTAAGAGTTAAGAATTAACTGGGCAATTTTCGCACCTGCGAAAGGAATGCGGAAAAATGATCGCACCTGCGGACTTGGGCCAGCCCAGAAGGGGCCGCACCTGCGGAGCCGCCCTTGCGGAATTTGGTCGCCCCTGCGGGAAAACTCGCACCTGCGATGGCCTGGACCGCACCTGCGGTCATGCGCCTACGGACTTTGGTCAAGGGGCTGGGGATCGCACCTGCGAGACTGGGACCGCAGGGGCGGTCCCGCACCTGCTGCTGGGCAACTGCACCTGCGGTCACACCAGCTGCTGTGCACCAGCAGTGGTTTTTTGCTGGTTTTTGGCCTCGCGCGCAGTTCTCGGTATTCTATTCATCCAGGAGCGACAAAGATGTATCGTGATTTAAAGAAGCACTACTGGTGGAGGCGGATGAAGAAGGGTCCGGGAGGCACCTGGGCCCTTCCGAGCCCCCGTCCAAATATACCAACAAGTCCTAAATCACTCAGCGGACTCGCTCGAACTTTCGGAACACAAAAAACAACAGCGGAACTCGAAATCAAACCCCAAAACTTATTTAATCAAATCTTAAGAACTTTAAAATTCTAGAATTCACTTCAATACGTCGAACCGGCCTAAACTGCTCGGAATGACTTCAAACTTTGCAGATAAGTTATAAATGACACCACGGAACTATTCCCCGTCTCGAAATCTCATTCGGACCTCGGGAACATAACATCACTTTCCAAGTCGCATTTCAAATTCTTTAAAACCTCAACACCTCATTTTTATCCGAAACCACTCAATTCACGCCCGTTTTACCCCAAATTCCACAGATAAGACAAATAGTATATAATAAACCTGTTTCGAGCTCCGAAACCACAATACGGACCCGGTAACACGGTTTTCACATAATTATTCATTTTCAAAATCCTTTATTATTTTCAGAAAACAATTTTCTTTAAAAATTTATATCTCGGGCTTGGGACCTCGGAATTCTATTCCGAGCTTATGCCCAAGTCCCATATTTTCCTATGGACCCTCCGAGACCGTCAAATCACGGGTCCGGGTCCGTTTACCAGAAATGTTGGCCAAAGTGAACTCTATTCATTTATTAATTATCAAAACTCATTCTTTTGTCAGTTTTTCACATATAAGCTTCCCGGCTAAACGCCCGGGCTGCGTACGCATATCGAGGTGAGGCTAACAGAGGCTCTCGGAGCCTCAAGACACAGATATAGCTTAAATTACGTAAGATGACCTTTTGGGTCATCACACCCGGGGGTCAGGTTTGGTCAATTTCGGGATTTGTGCCTAATTGTGATAATTTTCAAATGGGTTTCGTCTCCCTAGTATATTTTGATATTATTAATCTGATTTTTCATAGACTTGGAGCATTTGGGAGCCAACTTGAGGGGCAAGAGTATTGCAGAGTAGCTTTTCAGGCCGGTTTGAGGTAAGTAATGATTGTAAATATTGTCATGAGGGTATGAAACCCCGAACTTAGTACTTTCTCACTATTTTGGAACGACGCACATGCTGGGTGACGAGTGTGTGGCATACACTGATTGGGGATTTGGACTTGGTCCTTCCCGTGGCAACTGTTGAGATGCATATTTACTTTAAATCATATGTTAAACCGTGTTTTCTCAGACTATTATTTTATATGGGCTATAACCCATGTTTGGGGCCTTGTGCCGACCTGTTTAGACCCCTTGGGGAGGCTATTTTATGATATTCCTCAGTGTAGTGATTATGATTTACACTCAGTCATTTCATGTTAAACTACTTTCGAGACTCAGACTTGTTAACATTATTTTGTGATGTAAAATACTGTTTTGGGTCGAGTACCCCGTTTATTGATGGCCTGAGTGGAATTTTTGAGAGTTTCTGACTCAACGAGAGCCAATATTGTGAGGATATTATGAATCGGGCTGCACGCCGCATCATGTTACATTGTTATGATATGTGAGAGGCCGAGAGCCTGAGTGATTTGTGCCACAAGATGGCTTGATATTAGCGCTTGGGATGTAGGAGCCCCTCCGGAGTCTGTACACCCCTGGTGAGAGAAAGTACTTACTGAGTGCGAGTGCCGAGTGATGAGTGACGAGTGATTGGGAGGCATGAGTGACAGTGAGGTTGCCCGAGGGGGTGATACTTAGTGATTGTGAGGCATGCTGAGCGATTGATTTTGAGTGATGATTTGCCCGAGGGGCAATTTATGGTACATGTTTTTGGCCCGAGTGACCATTTATGATTTATTTCATTTTGTACTAAACTTCTTGGCATTTTTCCGAAACTGTTGGACATCACACTTTTCAAAGTATTTTTACTGAAATTGGCTTTTTAAAGTGTGTTGATTTTAATGTATACACTGTTGGAAATAAATACTATGCTTAATGTGAATTGATGATTTGATACTATGTGTTTCTTACTGCTCGGACTTGATTTATTTTCATTACTACTGAGTTGGCGTAATCACATCACTCCATGCACCCCTGTGTGCAGATACATGTGCCGGTACCGACCGCTAGTTTTCTTACTTCTTGTGGAGCCAGAGTTGGGAATTCGAGGTAGCTGTTCAGCGTCCACATCATCTCTTTTCCCTTTTCTTGTTTTGTATTTAGTTCCTCGTTCCGAGACTTGATGTATTATGACAGTAGATTTATTTTGTACTACTCGTAGATGCTCATGACGTGTTGACTCCAGGTCTATAGGGGGTAGTAGTTAGACTATTTATTTCGTTGGGGTTTTTCTTAAAGTTTGGAAATTTAAAATGCTTATGAAATGTTGGAAATTATGAAAATATTATGACAATATGTGATTGTTGGCTAGCCTAGTGTCATGATAGGCGCCATCACGGCCGGCTTAGGATTTGGGGTCGTGACAATTAATAATTAGAAATTATAAATAGAAACATAATTAATGGAATTAGTTTAATGAATCTTATACATAATCTAAATAAGTCTTAGACAAATCTAATTGTAACGACCCGACCGGTCGTTTTGAGAGTTAGAGCCCTGATCCCCTATTAACTGCTTTCTCCATATCTTATTCTGCTATTTTGGTTGCCGGGAGGGTGTTGAGTTTTTGAAACGAATTGAGACACTTAGTCTCTTATTTGGGAGTTTAAGTTGGAAAAGTCGACCAGATGTCGACTTGTGTGTATTGACCTCGAATTTGAATTTTGATGGTTCCATTAGCTCCTTTAGGTGATTTTGGACTTACGAGCGCGTCCGAAATGTGATTTGGAGGTCCGTAGTAGATTTAGGCTTGAATTGGCGAATGTTTGAATTTTGACGATTTTGGCCGGCAATGGAAATTTTGATATCGAGCCCGGAATGGAATTCCAGGAGTGGGAGTAGGTTCATAATGTCATTTTTGACTTGCGTGTAAAATGTGAAGTCTTTCGGACGAGATTTGATAAGTTTCGACGCCGTTTGTAGAATTTGGAAAATTCAAAGTTCCTTAGGCTTGAATCCGTGCATAATTCATGTTTTTGATGTTGTTCAATATGGTTTGAAGGCTCGACTAAGTTCGTATGGTGTTTTAGGATTGTTTGGTATGTTTGGTTGAGGTCCCAAGGGCTTCGGGTGTGTTTCAGATGCTTGACGGATGAATTTTTGCACTTAGGAAGTTGCTGAAGGAATTCTGGTGTCTGGTATTTCGCACATGCGGAGTGGAGACTGCAGGTGCGGACACGCACGTGCGGAGGACAAGGCGCAAATGCGGATGTTGGAGACTTGACCATGGGTCGTAGGTGCAAGGAATGTTCCGCATTTGCGACGCCCCCAGATGCGAAAAGGGCTCGCAGGTGCGGATAGTGTTTCGTAGGCGCGCACGCGCAGGTGCGACCCCTTTACCGCAGATACGGACCCAGCCCCCTTTAGTGATTTCTACACCTGCGAGGGATTTTTCGCATGTGTGACCCATTGCCCGCAGCTGCGAAGATTGCTGGGCAGAAAGAGGTAGAATCGAGGGTATTGTTCATTTTACACAAATTTGATTTTTGATCTCGGGAGAAGGCGATTTTGTAACGACCTGTCACAACCCAAATTCCCAACCTTAGGGATCGTGATGGCGCCTAACACCACACTTGCTAGGCAAGCCAATGTTAGAGTTCGATTAGCTATTTACCTTTGATTATCTATTTAAACATAATAAACAATTATAAAATAAACTTAGCTACTGACTTTCAATGAATAATTCCAAACATAAAAAATAAACACTTAAACAAATCGAGCCACAAACTAATTATATAAGTAACTCTAGAACTACCCCAGGGCCTGGTGTCACAATTCACGAACTACTAAAGAATACTACAAATAATTGCCTGAAAGAAATAGTGTAACTGTTCTGAATCTAATAAAATAGTTTAATAAAAAAAATAGGAGAAGACTCTCGGGATCTGCGAACGCCGACAGATATACCTCGTGTCTCCGAATAAATGAATAGCCGCTCTAAATATCTCTATTGTTGGTCGATACCTAGACCTGCCCAGAAGAGTGCAGAGTGTAGTATCAGTACAACCGACCCCATGTACTGAGTAAGTGCCGAGCCTAACCTCGACGAAGTAGTGACGAGGCTACGACGGGGCATTAACAACATATAACATGTGACAATAATATATACAAAAACGCAATAAAACAATTCGACACGAACAAGAAAATATAACTGAGACAATAAATATAAAGCAAGAAGGAAATCTAAACAAATAATTAAGTACTGCAACAATAATGAAATAACTCAGCCGCCTTTTCCAGGCCTCATCCATAACCAATTCTCAAATAAGTTTTCAAATTTCCAAACTTTAACTTTAAATAAAAGTAGTGCCAAAATATGAAAAATAGTAATATAGAATAGTAAGTTTTCAAATCTTTGTTTTTCTTTGAAAATCAGTAAAAAATATAAATGTCCTCCCTTGTCGCTCCTTGTTGCGGCGTGCAACCCGCTCCCACCTGTCCACCCTTATTGCTCCTCCCTAAATATATCACCCTTATTACTCCTGTTGCGGCGTGCAACCCGATCCCACTTGTCCACCCTTATTACTCCTTGTTGCGGCGTGCAACCCGCTCCCACCAGACATATCACGCCAAGCCTTTCACAATACTTTTGTTTCCACAATTTCAAACAGAAAACAGTATAGCTCGTAAGCTTCAACCAATATCATTTCACAATAAAACCAACCAGAATATATGTAAACACCGTAACGTTGTCAACCCATCTCAGTCTCTATGTACCATGATAAAATCAAGAGAATAACCAACACTTTTAATACACTTGCCAAAACAATTGGCAACAATCAATTAAAACCAAACAACTGGTAGACCTCAACAATCATAAAACAGTTAAACTGAAATTCTCATAATTCCTCAATATTATCAAAAATGAAACCAACAGGAACATATATACATATATATATATCGTAAAATTAATGCCAAACTACTCAACCGTTTTGTACCACAAGGGAACCAAATAAACAACCGATACTCATTCCAAAATAACCACAGTAATATCTAACAACAAAATAACAAAGCCAACTAGTCATAGAAACAATAATGAACATAGAACAATTAAGGCAAGCATCAATTAAGTTGGGAACGGGAAATGGATCATGTTTATCAGAAAAATTGGGTGGTTCATAGATACTCGTCACCTCACCTATACACCACGCCCATGCATTTCACATAGAAAACAAGTAGGGATTCCTATTCCCTCAAGTCAAAGTTAGACCAAACACTTACCTCAATTTCGTAGGCCACTCACTACTCAATTACAACTTTTCCTTTAGAATCTTGCTCTAACTTGCTCGAATCTAATCATAATTAACTCAATATCATTAATTAAGTCTAAAGGAACTAACTTTATTGAAAATTACAATTTTTCCTAAGTTTTCAAAAAAAAGTGAAAATCCGACCTCGGGCCCACTTGGTCTAAACTCGGGGTTCGGACCAAATTACGTTTAACCATTCACCCGAAAACACAAATATACAATTAGTTTCGAAATCCGACCTCAATTCGAGGTAAAGATTCAATTTTTACAAAATTCCTTAATTCTACCCAAATCCTCAATTTTTACCATGAAAATTCTTAGTTTTTGATTTAAAAGTGATGAAAAACAATGAGTAATTGAAAGAGTAAAATTTAGAATTGATTACCTATGACTTGAAGATGATATTTGGTGAAGACATTCTTTCCTAGAGCTGTGGGGTTCGAAAATTTAAAGAAGAAGAAGTTTGCCCGTTATATATATATATTTCTGCCAGCTATTTTGCCTCGTTTCTCATGCCAAACGATCCCTAAGCTTGATTTTTATGTCTCCAATGGATTTCTTGTGAATTTCTAGTCAAGTTAGGCTTTTGAATCACTCATATGACCTTATAATGAAGGAGATTTGTAGGTTTTAATATCTGCAAATACTACAGATTTTTAATATGCCGTCAGGAGCAATTTCGTAATTAATTTGAAATATCTGGCAACCTTAGTAAAATGACCATAAAATCTTCATACGATGTCCAAATTCAATGATTCTTTTTGCCACGAGTCCGTTATTACGATACGGATCTAATACTTCATTCAAAACAGAAATCGGAGCTCATTTGTTCAATATGATATCATTTATGCTTGAAGAAACGACGTCAAAGCATAAGAAAGAACGAGCGCAACACAACCCAAACCTATTTGAAACTCACCCGAGCCCTCGGGTCTCTAAACCAAACATGTACATAAGTCTAAAAGCATCATGCAGACTTTCTCGTGCGATCAAATTATGAAAATAACATGTAAAACTATGAATTAAACCTCAAAACTCATTATTTTCCTCAAGAACACTATAGTTCATAACTTTTCAACCGGATGTCCGAATCACGTCAAACGAACTCCGTTTTTCACCAAATTTCACAGGCAAGGACTAAATATCATAAGAAATTTGTACTGGGCTCCGGAACCAAAATACGGGCCCGATACTAATGATTTCAAACATTAATTCTTTTTTTTATTTCATAAATACAGCAAAACAATTTCTTTCAAAAATTGATTTCTAAGGCTTGGGACCTCGGAATTCATTTCTGGGCATACGCCCAAGTCCCTTATTTTACTGCTGACCTCCCGGGATCATCAAAACACATATCCGAGTCTGTTTACTCAAAATGTTGACTCAAGTCAACTAAAACCAAATTTTTAATTCTAAAAATTATTATTTCTTATATTTTCACATAAAAGCTTTTCGGTTTCACATACGGATAGAGAACACAAATCGAGGTAGTTAAAAATTAATCTTTTATGTCTAATAATCCTATAACGGAGTCTAAATTCATAAAATGACCCCTTAGGTCATCACACGACCCAATCGGTCGCTCCGAGATTTTAGCCTCGTTTCCCCTATTTCAAACTTGTTATGTGTTGTTCAGCTCTATCATGTTGTGTTAGGTTGGTTGGCCCGGGTTCTGAGAGGTTATGATGAAAAATGAGACACTTAGTCTCTTAAGTTGGGTGAATAGTTGGAAAAGTCAACCGGAATTTGACTTATAGGTAAATGATCTCGGAATGTGGTTTTGGATGGGTCGGATAGTTTCGTTAGGTGATTTGGGACTTAGGAGTGTGTTCAGAATGTTGTTCGGAGGTCCGAAGTAGAATTAGGCTTGAATTGGCCAAACTGGATTTTTGGCGATTCCGGTCGACAGTGGAAAATTAACTATCGGGGTCAGAATGGAATTTCGTAAGTTGGAAAAGGTTCATATTTTCATTTGGGATGTGTGTGCTAAATTTCAGATCATTCAGAGGTGATTTGATAGGTTTCGACATTGTTTGTGGAATTTAGAAGTTTCTAAGTTCTTAGGCTTTAATCAGAAGTAAATTTGGTGTTTCGGTGTTGTTTTGAGTGGTTCGAAGGCTCGACTAAGTTTAAATGAGTTTATGGGATGTGTTGGCACATTTGGTTGAGGTCTCGAGGGCCTCGGGTGTATTTCAGGTGGTTAACGGACCAATTCTAAGATTTTAAAGTTGGCAGATTTTCTGGTTTTTGGTTGTAGAGAAATTCTTCTTCGCGTTCGCGAGAGGGCTCCCGCGAACGCGAAGGGGTGTTGAGTGAGGGCAGCTGGTTGTTCTTCGCGTTCACGACGTAGTTGCCGCGTTCGCGAAAGTTCATGAGTTTAGGCTACGAGTTCGTGACCTGGGCATTGCGTTCGTGTAGAGTCAGCGGATTGTGGAACTTCAGGGAAAAAGCCTACGCATTCGCGAGGATTGTTCCGCGTTCACGTAGGGTCAAGCTGAGTGGTCTTCGCATTCACGGGTGGGCCCTCGCATTCGCGCGATAGGAGGAAAGTTGGCCTAGGGAAGTTTGTGCTTCGCGAACGCGTGGAAGTGGTAGCGTTCGCGATGAAGAAAAGACTTGGGCAACATAATTAAAAATCCAAAATTGAGGTTTTGAACCCATTCTTCATATTTTTAGCTAGAGACCACGTGATTGGGCGATGTTTGAATGGTTTTTCAGAGAGTTATTCGGGGTACGTATTTCTCACTTGGTTTTGGTTAAACTCCATGATTATGCCTTTAATTTCATCATTTAATTTGTGATTTGAGGTGGAAATTGGGTGGAAAATGAGGGAAAATTGGAGAGTTCATTTTGGGGGTTTGAATGACCATTTGATACCGGATTTTGATGAATTTGATATGGGTAGACTCGTGAGTGAATAAGGATTTCAGTTGTAATGACCCGACCGGTCGTTTCCCGTACTCGGACCCCGTTCCCCTAAATAAGACTTTCCGTAGCGGCTTGTCGTGATTTATAACTTGCGGGGACGGGCAGTTCGGAAGTCGGAAGTGTTTAGGATGGTATAGGAACACTTAGTTCCTTAAGGTTGGCTTTTAAGGCCAAGTTTGACTTTGGTCAACATTTTGAGTAAACGACCTCGGAATCGAGTTTTGACGATTCCAGTAGCTTCGTATGATGATTTCAGACTTGTACATATGTCCGGAATGGGTTTTTGATGACCCAGGAGCATTTCGACGCCAAATAGCGAAAGTAGAGTTTCTTTAAGTTCATAATTTGGGTTGGAATGTGTTTTTGTGTTATCGAGGACTGAACAGAATTCCGAGACCGGGAATAGTTTCGTTATGTCATTTATGACTTGCTTGCAAAATTTGGTGTCATTCCGAGTAGTATAGGCCGGTTCGGCGCATTGAAACCAAATTCAAGAACTTAGAAATTCTTAAGTTTGATTTTAGGGGTTTTGAGGGGTGATTTTGAGTTTTAGCGTTGTTTTGGGTGTTCCGAAGGCTCGAGCGAGTCCGTAATATGATTTAGGACTTGTTGTTATAATTTCACGGGGGCTCGGGTGGGCCCAAGTGCCTCCCGAACACCAAACGGAGCCAAAAACCAGCAGTTTCAGCTGCTGGTGCACCAGATCTGGTGTGACCGCAGGTGCGGTTGCCCAGGTCGCAGGTGCGAGACCGCCCCTGCGGTCAAGGCTCCGCAGGTGCGACCCCCAGGGGAACTAGTCCAAATTGCAGGTACAGACCTCTTTCCGCAGCTGCAGACCCGCTGGTGCGGGACTTCCTCTGCAGGTGCGGCCCCAGGCCTCCTCGGCCTCTTCCGCAGGTGCGACCTTTGGCTCGCGGGTGCGAGACTGAAGGTGCGGTCTTCGAGCCGCAAGTGCGAGATCACTGAAGGCAGTGATCTCATTTAATACGGGATTTGGCCATTTTTCACTATTTCTTCTCCTCCATTTGCGATTTTGAGGGCTTTCAAGAGGGTATTTGGCCTAGCTGCTAAGAGGTAAGTAATTCCCATTAAAATGTTAGATTAATGCACCAAAACTTAGGTATATTAACATCTAATTAGTGGAAATCAAAGGGGTTAGAGTGAAAACCCAGGGTTGATGAACTTTAGGGGATTTCACCACATTTCTACCATGAAATCATACAAAAACTATATATTAATGATCCTTAGGCTATGGGTGAGTGTTGACCTCGAAAATTTTCGGAATCCGAGCATGTGGGCCCGGGGGTGTATTTCGGGGATTTCTTCAAGAATAGTGAATTTACTAAATAAGTAGGAGAATTTCCATACTTTGAGCATGCATTGACATATTTATATATCATTTGACTAGTTTCGAGTCCTCGGGTGTAAAGTTTGGAGTTTCGGGCGCGTTCTTGACCCGGGAAGTAGATTCTACGCGAGGTGAGTCTCCTTTCCAACCTTGTAAGAGGGAATTGTCCCCATAGGTAAATGTAAATGATTGAATTATCCTTATTTGCGGGGGCTACGCACGCGCAAAGTGACGAGAGTCCGTGCGTAGCTACTACTATGTTATGTCGGGTAGAAATTTAGGATTTCACAAGCATGCCTTTATGTGCCTTACATGTATCCTTGCATGTGTTCCTAGTTGCTTATTATCTTTGATATTGATATGAGGATTTTAGGAAGTTATGTGTAAGTTTAAAGGTTTAAATCTCTGATTTCAAGTATAATCCATGATAAATTCCTGAAGTTCCGGATGATTCTGTGTATGTCTACGAGCACCCGTGTCGCATGTATGATGCGCGAGCGGGGTAGCCCTATATTTATGTCAACCGCGTCGCATGATCGATTCGCGAGCAAGGTAATGGATGCATCTATGGTTCGTGCCGCTTGACCCTCGGCAGTGCACATTTATTTTTGCGTCGCTTCGGCCGTACGCTTCAGCATATTATGTGCTATGTATTTGACTGAGAGTCTTATTGTTATTATCAAATAAATTTTTCTCAGTGGAGGGGTCTTGGGACTTTTTATTGATATTATTATTTGACACTTGCGGGTAGATTTTAGTTCACATACTTGATATTCCATGTCTACTTGGTTGCCATGACTGTTAATCATGTCTAGATTTATTTAATTATACTAGTGCTAATGACCTTAGTGAGTAATACGTCTACCTCTCGTCACTACTTCTTCGAGTTTAGACGGGATACTCACTGGGTACATATTTGTTTATATGTACTCATGCTACGCTTCTGTACTTAATTGTACAGGTTCTGAGGTTGTTGCACCTGGTCACTATTCCGGTATCCGTCATTGAGAGTACTATCTGGACCCCACTACATGGTGAGCTGCTCCTCTTGGCGTTCCTCAGCAGCACTGCGGAGTTTTCTACTATTTTTGGGATACTCCTGTCTATTCTTTTCAGATAGTAGTACTTCTATTTTTGTCTAGCTTTGTATATTCCACTAGTTGCCCGTGGACTTGTGACACTAGGTCTTGGCACACGTAGTTGACTCGCTAGTATTTTGCTACTCTGTTATGCTGGCAAACGATTTTTGAGTTACTTTAAATCAATTTGCCTCACTTCCTCACTTTCATTAAAGGACTTCTTAAATTAAAACTGGGCAAGTATTTGAACATCTCATTAATTTAAGTAATTTCGTTAGCAAACTAGTGTTGGCTTGCCTGACTCCGGTGTTGGGCGCCATCACGACCTGAATTGGACTTTGGGTCGTGACAACATGGTATCAGAGCTCTAGGTTCCCGTAGGTCTCACAAGTCACAGGCAAACCTAATAGAGTCTTACGGATCGATACGTAGATGTCTGTATTTATCTTCGGGAGGCTATAGGGTGTTGAAAACCTCTCTTTATTCTTAATCTATCGTGCAGTCGATGGTTACTAATTCTCATTCTTCTATTCTCTCATAGATTGTTAGGACCCGCGCAGCCGACGTTCCCGACCCGGGAGATGCCGCTACCTTCGCCGTCCGAGGCCGTGGCAGAGGCCGGGGGAGGGCACCGGCCCGAGGTAGGGGACGAGGGCGTCCTAGAGTTGCTCTATTAGCACCCCCTGAGGATCCCATTATTGAGGAGCAGGGTGAGGTGCCCCCAGCAGATCCAGCTCCGATGGATTTCATGACTGCACCAGGCTTCCAGGAAGTCATGGGCCGTATGATGCGGTTCATGGACACTATGACCCAGGCTGGGTTATTTACAGCGGATCCTGCCGCATCTCAGGAGGGAGGGAGAGTTCAGAACCCTACCACCCATGCCGCAGGTCATGCAGCGGCAGTATATCAGAATCCGGGTACTCTGCCCATGGGTGGAGCACAGCCAGCAGCAGCAGCACCAAAACTTAGACCAGCTACAGACGGCGATCCGCAGAAGCTACTTGACAGATGGACTCGATTGCACCCTCCGGTATTCGGAGGTGAGAGGGGAGAGGACGCCCAGGACTTCATTGATAGGTGCAGGGACAGACTGCACAACATGAAGATTTTTGAGTTCCATGGGGTTGATTTCACTACCTTTCAGAAAGAGAGAAGGGCCCGCAGATGGTGGCAGTCATTTATCCTTGGTAGGCCAGCGGGTTCCCTTCATCTCACATGGGAGCAGTTCACTCAGCTATTCCTGGACAGGTATATTCAACCCTCAGAGAGGGAAGAGCTGCGGTATCAGTTTGAGCAGCTGGAGTAGGGGCAGATGTCGGTGATAGACTACGAGGCCAGGTTTTCTGAGTTGTCTCGTCATGCCCTTATGATTCTTCCTACTGATGCGGAGAGAGTGCGGAGGTTTGTAGCTGGATTGCAATCAGGTATTAGGGCCAACATGGCCCGAGAGGTGGAGATAGGTACTCCTTATCAGCTTGTGGTCGAGATAGCTCGCCGGATCGAGGGTTACCGATCGAGGGGTAGAGAGCAGGGTCAACAGGATAAGAGGGCTAGATTTTCTGGAGATTTCAGAGGTGCCCCAGCCAGGGGTAGAGGTCAGTTTGGTAGAGTCCAGCCCAACAGGCCTCCATATTCAGCTCCACCACCACCTCCCCGTGGTGCTCCAGTGAGACCATATTTCAGCGCCATGCCGAAGAGTTCTTACCGCCCACCAGCCATTCAGGGTTCCTCTGGCGGGTATTCAGGTCATCAGGGTTCTCCTAGTCCCTACTTTAGTGCTATGCTAGAGGTTTCTCACCGTCCCCCAGCTATTCAGGGTTCTTCTTCTTCAGGGCAGCAGGCCATTCCTCCAGTGAGATGCTTTGAGTGTGGGGATTCAGGCCATATGAGGAGGACTTCTCCCAGACTTCGGGGCAAGGCTGTTCAGTAGAGTTATCAGCCTACATACTCAGCACCGGTGCCCCGTCCACCCAGAGGTGGAGGACATGCTAGTAGAGGTCATCCCATAGGTGGAGGCCAGGCAGGGGGAGCTCAGATAGCTCCTATTCAGTCCAGCGGAGGTTAGTCTTCAGGTACACCAGCCAGATTCTATGATATTTCGGCCCGAGCAGATGCAGTGGCCTCAGACACCGTGATCACAAGTACTATTTCAGTATGTGGTAGGGAGGCATCAGTGCTATTTGATCCAGGATCCACTTATTCATATGTGTCAACCTTATTTGCTTATTTTCTGTATGTTCCTCACGCGTCCTTGGATTCTCCTATATATGTGTCCACCCTTGTGAGTGATTCTATGGTGGTAGATCGGATCTATCGGTCGTGTGTGATCATCTTCTGTGGATTCGAGACTAGAGTGGACCTCCTGTTGCTCGACATGGTTGATTTTGATATTATCTTGGGGATGGATTGGCTATCTCCCTATCATGCCATCTTCGATTGCCATGCCAAGATGCTTACTTTGGCCATGCCCTGAGTTGCCTAAGCTTGAGTGGAAAGGTTCCTCAAACAGTGCAGCTAGTAGAGTTATTTCCTTCCTGAAAGCTCGACATATGGTCAAGAAGGGTTGTCTGGCGTATCTTGCTTATGTGCGGGACACCACCGCCGAGTGTCTGTTGATTGATTCAATGCCAGTTGTTCGAGAGTTTGCAGATGTCTTTCCTTCAGACCTTCCAGGCATGCCTCCGGATCGAGATATCGATTTTTGTATTGATGTAGCTCCAGGCACTCAGCCTATTTCTATTCCCCCGTACCGTATGGATCCGAAAGAGTTGAAGGGGTTGAAGGAGCAGCTTGAGGAGTTGTTGGCTAAGGGGTTTATCAGACCGAGTGTGTCATCGTGGGGTGCTCCAGTCCTATTTGTGCAGAAGAAGGATGGGTCTATTCGGATGTGTATTGACTACCGCCAATTGAACAAGGTCACCATTAAGAACAAGTATCCTTTGCCGCGCATTGATGACATGTTTGACCAATTGCAGGGTGCTAAGGTGTTTTCTAAGATTGATTTGAGATCGGGGTATCACCAGCTGAAGATTCGAGCCTCAGATGTTCCGAAGACTGCTTGTCGTACGAGATATGGCCATTATGAGTTCCTAGTGATGTCCTTTGGCTTGACTAATGCCCCAGCAACATTCATGGACTTTATGAATAGGGTGTTCAGACCGTATATTGATTCCTTTTTCATTGTCTTCATTGATGACATCTTGATTTACTCACGTAGCCTGGGTGAGCACGAGCAGCATTTGAGAGTTGTGCTCCAGACCTTGCGAGAACAGAAGCTATATGCTAAGTTCTCCAAGTGTGAGTTCTGGTTGGATTCCGTGGCATTTTTGGGGCATGTAGTATCCGGAGAAGGTATCAAGGTTGATCCTCGGAAGATTGAGGCAGTTCAGAGTTTGTTGCGTCCTCATTTAGCTACAGATATCAGGAGTTTCTTGGATCTAGCAGGCTACTATCGACGATTTGTGGAGGGATTTTCATCCATTGCAGCCCCACTGAATAGATTGACTCAGAAGAATGCCCCAATCCGATGGTTTGACGAGTGTGAGGAGAGCTTTCAGAAGCTCAAGACAGCATTGACCTCAGCACCAGTGTTAGTATTGCCTTCTGGTTCTAGGATGTATACAGTATATTGCGACGCTTGACGCGTTGGCTTCGGATGTGTATTGATGCAGGAAGGGAGAGTTATTGCTTATGCTTCGCGCTAGTTGAAGGTTCATGAGAAGAATTATCCTGTGCATGATTTGAAGTTGGCGGCGATAGTTCATGCTCTTAAGATTTAGAGGCATTATTTATATGGGGTGTCTTGTGAGGTTTGTACAGACCACCGCAGCTTGCAGCACTTGTTCAAGCAGAGGTATCTTAATTTGAGGCAGCGCAGGTGGCTTGAGTTGCTTAAGGATTATGACATCACCATTCTTTATCATCTGGGCAAGGCGAATGTGGTAGCAGATTCTTTGAGTAGGAAGGCGGAGAGTATGGGTAGCTTGGCTTATATTACAGCTGAGGAGAGACCTCTAGCCTTGGACATTCAGTCCTTGGCTAATCGCTTGGTGAGATTAGATCTTTCAGAGCCTCGACGAGTTCTTGCGCATGTGGTTGCTCAGTCTTTATTATTGGGGAAGATTAAGGCTCGACAGTATGATGATCCACGCTTGGCATAGCTACGAGGGACAGTGGTTCAGGGTGGTGCCAAGGAGGTTACTATTGGCGAGGATGGTGTTTTGCAACTTCAAGATCGTTTGTGTGTACCTAATGTTGATGGCTTGAGGCAGAGGATCTAAGAGGAGGTACACAGTTTGCAGTATTCTGTTCATCCTGGTGCTATGAAGATGTATCGCGATTTGAAGCAGCATTTCTGGTGGAGGCGTATGAAGAAGGATATCGTGGAGTATGTGGCTAGGTGTCTTAATTGCTAGCAGGTTAAGTATGAGCACCAGAGGCCAGGAGGCCTACTTCAGCATATGCTCATTCCTGAGTGGAAGTGGGAGCGCATTACTATGGATTTCATAGTTTGGTTGTCTCGGACTTTGCGGAAGGTTGACGCGGTTTGGGTCATTGTGGATAGATTGACCAAATCGGCACATTTCATCCCTGTGGCTACTTCTTATACTTTTGAGAGGTTAGCTCAAATCTACATCCGGGAGATAGTCTGGTTGCACGGTGTACCAGTGTCCATTATATCAGACCGAGGTCCTCAGTTCACCTCGCACTTCTAGAGAGCATTGCACAAAGAGATGGTCACTCAGATAGATCTCAGTACAGCATTTCATCCAGAGACCGATGGTCAGTCGGAGCGTTCAATTCAAATATTGGAGGACATGCTCAGGGCATGTGTGATTGACTTTGGAGGTCAGTGGAACAAGTTCTTGCCTTTGGCCGAGTTTGCTTATATAATAGCTATCAGTCCAGCATCGAGATGGCTCCATTTGAGGCGTTATATGGTCAACGATGTCGTTCCCCCATCGAATGGTTTGAGCCTGGCGAGGCTAAGTTATATGGTACGAACCTAGTGAGAGATGCCTTGGAGAAGGTGAAGTTGATTCAGGAGAGGCTTCGCACACCACAGTCCATACAGAAGAGTTACGCGGATCAGAGGGCACGTGATGTATCATTTATGGAGGGAGATAAGGTTTTGCTGAAGGTTTCGCCGATGAAGGGTATTATGAGATTTGGGAAGAAGGGCAAGCTGAGCCCAAGGTTCATAGGTACTTTCAAGGTATTGAGGCGAGTTGGAGAGGTTGCTTATGAGCTTGCCTTACCTCCCAGCTTATCAGGAGCCCATTCGGTATTCCATGTATCCATGCTCCGGAGATATCACGCCGACTTCTCTCACGTTTTCGATTTCAGTACCATTCAATTGGATGAGAGATTGGGCTACGAGGAGGAGCCAATTGCTATTATTGATAGACATGACCGTCAGTTGAGATCTAAGAGAGTTTCTGCCGTGAAGGTCTAATGGCGGGGCCAACCAGTCGAGAAGATGACTTGGGAGTCCAAGGAGGACATGAGGAGCAGATATCCGCACTTATTCAGCACTTCAAGTATGATTCTAGACCCGTTCGAGGACGAACGTTTGTTTAAGAGGTGGAGAATGTAACGACCCGACCGGTTGTTTCGTATATTCGGACCCTGTTCCCCTAAATAAGACTTTCCGTAGCGGCTTTTCGTTATTTATGACTTGCAGGGACGGGCGGTTCGGGAGTCGGAAGTGTTTAGGATGGTATAGGAACACTTAGTTCCTTAAGGTTGGCTTTTAAGGCCAAGTTTTACTTCGGTCAACATTTTGAATAAACGACCTCGGAATCGAGTTTTGACGATTCCAGTAGCTTCGTATGATGGTTTCGGACTTGTAAGTATGTCCGGAATGGGTTTTGGATGACCCCAGAGCGTTTTGACGCCAAATAGCGAAAGTAGAGTTTCCTTAAGTTCATAATTTGGGTTGGAACGTGTTTTTGTGTTATCGAGGTCCGAACGAAATTCCGAGATCGGGAATAGTTCTGTTATGTCATTTTTGACTTGCTTGCAAAATTCGCTGTCATTCCGAGTAGTATAGGCCGGTTCGGCGCATTGAAACCGAATTCAAGAACTTAGAAATTCTTAAGTTTGATTCTAGGGGTTTTGAGTTTAACATTTTTTGGGTGTTCCGAAGGCTCGAGCGAGTCCGTGATATGATTTAGGACTTGTTGTTATAATTGCACGGGGGCTCGGGTGGGCCCAAGTGCCTCCCGAACACCAAACGGAGCCAAAAACCAGCAGCTTCAGCTGCTGGTGCACCAGATCTGGTGTGACCGCAGGTGCGGTTGCCCAGGTCGCAGGTGCGAGACCGCCCCTGCGGTCAAGGCTCCGCAGGTGTGACCCCTAGGGGAGCTGGTCCAAACCGCAGGTGTGGACCTCTCCCGCTGGTGCAGGATTTCCTCCGCAGGTGCGGCCCCAAGCCTCTTAGGCCGCTTCCGCAGGTGCGACCTTTGGCTCGCGGGTGCGAGACCGCATGTGCGGTCCTCGAGCCGCAAGTGCGAGATCACTGAAGGCAGTGATCTTATTTAATACGAGATTTGGCCATTTTTCAACATTTCTTCTCCTCCATTGGCGATTTTGAGGGCTTTCAAGAGGGTATTCGACCTAGCTGCTAAGAGGTAAATAATTCCCATTTAAATGTTAGATTAATGCACCAAAACTTAGGTAGATTAACATCTAATTAGTGGAAATCAAAGGGGTTAGAGTGAAAACCTAGGGTTGATGAACTTTAGGGAATTTCACCACATTTCTACCATGAAATCATACAAAAACTATATATTAATGATCCTTAGGCTATGGGTGAGTGTTGTCTTCGAAAATTTCCGGAATCCGAGCATGTGGGCCCGGGGGTGTATTTCGGTATTTCTTCAAGAATAGTGAATTTACTAAATTAGTAGGATAATTTCCATACTTTGAGCATGCATTGACATATTTATATATCATTTGACTAGTTTCGAGTCCTCGGGTTTAAAGTTTGGAGTTTCGGGCGCGTTCTTGACCCGGGAATTTGATTCTATGCGAGGTGAGTCTCCTTTCCAACCTTGTAAGAGGGAATTGTCCCCATAGGTATGATTGAATTATCCTTATTTGCGGGGGTTACGCACGCGCAGAGTGACGAGAGTCCGTGCGTAGCTATTACTATGTTATGTCGGGTAGAAATTTAGGATTTCACAAGCATGCCTTTATATGCCTTACATGTATCCTTGCATGTGTTCCTAGTTTCTTATTATCTTTGATATTGATATGAGGATTTTAGGAAGTTATGTGTAAGTTTAAAGGTTTAAATCTCTGATTTCAAGTATAATCCATGATAAATTCTTGAAGTTCCTGATGATTCTGTATATGTCTACGAGCACCCGTGTCGCATGTATGATGCGCGAGCGGGGTAGCCCTATATTTATGTCAACCGCATCGCATGATCGATTCACGAGCGGGGTAATGGATGCATATATGGTTCGTGCCGCACGACCCTCGGCAGTGCACATTTATTTTCGCGTCTCTTCGGTAGTACGCTTTGGCATATTATGTGCTATGTATTTAACTGAGAGTCTTATTGTTATTATCAAATAAATTGTTCTTAGTGGAGGGGACTTGGGACTTTTTATTGATATTATTATTTGACACTTGCGGGTAGATTTTAGTTCACATACTTGATATTCCATGTCTACTTGGTTTCCATGACTGTTAATCATGTCTAGATTTATTTAATTATACTAGTGCTAATGACCCTAGTGACTAATATATTTACCTCTCGTCACTACTTCTTCGAGTTTAGACGGGATACTCACTAGGTACATATTTGTTTATATGTACTTATGCTACGTTTCTGTACTTAATTGTACAGGTTCTGAGGTTGTTGCACCTGGTCACTATTCTGGTGTCCGTCATTGAGATTACTATCTGGACCCGACTACACGGTGAGCTGCTCCTCTTGGCGTTCCTCAGCAGCACTGTGGAGTTTTCTACTATTTTTGGGATACTCCTGTCTATTCTTTTCAGATAGTAGTACTTCTATTTTTGTCTTGCTTTGTATATTCCACTAGTTGCCTGTGGAATTGTGACACTAGATCTTGGCACAGTAGTTGACTCGCTAGTATTTTGCTACTCTGTTATGCTGGCAAATGATTTTTGAATTACTTTAAATCAATTTTCCTCACTTCCTCACTTTCATTAAAGGACTTCTTAAATTAAAACTGGGCAAGTATTTGAACATCTCATTAATTTAAGTAATTTCGTTACCAAACTAGTGTTGGCTTGCCTGACACCGGTGTTGGGCGTCATCACGACCTGAATTGGAATTTGGGTCGTGACATCAGGTTTGTAAATTTCGTCGGATTCCGAGACGTGGGCTTGGGGGTCGGGTTTGACCAATTTCGGGATTTGTGATTTAAATTGTTAATTTTGATGTGGGCTTCATTTCTTTAGCATATATTAATGATATAAATACTGATTTTGGTAAGATTTGGGTCAATTTGTGGCTGAGTCGAGCGGTAAGGGTATTGCGGAGTAGAGTTTTGTCTTGATTGAGGTAAGTAACGCTTCCAGACTTGGTTCTGAGGGTTCGAAACCCCGAACTACTCATTGTGTGATTATAATTGGTGACACACATGCCATGTGACGGGCGTACGGGCGTGTACCATAAGATTTGTGACTTGGTCATTCCATGGCATCATTTAGTGATTCTTCCCTGATGATATATGTGCTTCTATCAATGTGATTAATACGAACATGTTAGAAATCATGATAACTAATATATTAAGTCTTCACGCTGATACTGTTGAGACCCGAGCGGTCGTTTACATGCAAACATGCTAGATATTATGTTAGGGCTTCACTCTGATACTGTTGAGACCCGAGTGGTCATTTATTTCTGTCTGTTCATGTGTTTCATTAATATTATAGACTCAGTCCTGTCATAGCATATCATATCATGTCTCAGTCTCGGTAATTGTCGATTTTGTACATTATCATTGATACGGGCTAGTTCATGCATTGTGAGCCCATGTGAGCGAGACTGGAGAGTGATGACTGAGTGAGTCCGAGAGCCTGATATTGAGTGGAAGATATGGGATCGGGTTGCACACCACAACATGTTATATTGATTAAGCCTGGATCTGGCTTATGATAGCGCTTGGGCT
>ML263829.1:56794-73638 GCA_005239495.1 Nicotiana undulata | reverse complement strand
TTATTCTATAGAGAGCCTTCAAACAGGCCCAACCTTCCAGCCTCACCCCCTTCGAGCTTCACAACCTTACATAGTCTGGGTACGGCAAAGCTCCCAAAGGTTCTGATGAGGGCCCTGGCAAATACAAGCACCAAGCAATTGCCAAAGTTGAGATAGGTGCAGTGTAGAATTTCCTTCCTCAGTGTGTCAAAGTTCAGAGGGAACTCAAGGTCCCTAGGTAATGCTCACACTGAGGGGGTGGATCCTAAAGGTCTAAGAGTAGTGTGAAGTGCAAGAAGGAGTAGTTAAAAAGAGTTAAGTTTTGAAAAGGAGTTTTGAAATAACACGACTTTAAAGAATAGTATAAAGATCTTTTATTGAAAAATTAGTTTGAAAAGGAAACAATAGAATGGCCATAACTAAGCAAGTATGCTGATTTCAAGAAAAGCAAGCACAAAGAGGGGAAAGGGATTGGGGACAAGTAATGGTAGCAGCATCTTTGCAGTAATTGATCCTTAGCACAAAGTTACAGATTTTCTCAGAGTATGATATGCCAAGAGTTTATCATATATCATAGATACAAGTCTGAGAATACTAGGTATTATAGGTGCATTAGAAGCCAGACAATTGATAAAGAAACATACATAAAGAGATGCTAGATATGCAGAAAGAAGCAGTAAAAGATCACATAGGCCATAATGAATCATAAAGAGAAAAACAGGAATCATGCTAGGCTAGAAGAAGAAGAGTGATCATAGAAAGAGAGTAGACATCTAGTTACATGGTAGGCAATAGAACCATAAGTAAAAGCATAAAAGAAACAACAAGAATCTTAACAAAAATTAAAACATATTGTTTTAGGATTCTGTAAACTTAAATTAGAACATACCAGTGTTAAGAGAGAGAGTAAAGTAGAAGAGAGCAAAATGATAGCACTATTAGCCTTGGCTTGCAGCCGGCTAATAATAGGCAAGAATAGAGAGCAGCAAATAGAGCCAAAGAGATACAGCAAGAAAGAGCACAAGAGAATAGTGTAGATGTATGTGTGTGTTCGTGCAATCAAGACTGTGTGTAAAGAGAGAAGACAGGGTATATATAGTTTGAAAAACGAGTAGTCACATAGGTAAAGGGTGCATAATTATGGAAATAACAACCAATTAGTATCAATTAAAATACTGGACTGCTTCAATTAAGGAGTCAAGTTCAAAAGAAAAAGCAATCAATTCATAAGACTGATTTTGCTTTATTTGGGACAAGGAAATCACATAATACATAAATAAAGCCAAGTACATAGTATATTATTAAGGAAAGTTGAAATAATATTACATTTATAAAGTAAAATAGGGTATTAGTTTGAAAATCTACTGAAAGAATCTCGGACTCAGTTACAATCACAGGGAATCCGAGATAGTTAAGGAAAGCATCACATAAATATGCAAAGAATTCAAAAATTGGTACAGAATTATAGAAGAAATACAAGATCATGTATTCAAGGAAAGCATCACATGAATATGCAAAGAATTCAAAAATTGGTACAGAATTATAGAAGAAATACAAAATCATGTATTCAAGGAAGGCATCGCATACATATGGAAAGAATTGGAAAATTGGTACAGAATTATAGAAGAAATACAAAATCGTGTATTCAAGGAAGGCATCACAGTGCCTGAGGATTCTTACATAACAGGATCGATATAATCGGCAAGTAGACAGCCAGTAGAGTAGAGGTCAGAGTTTTTCAAACATTTAAATAGCAGTCACTGATAGACACGAATATATACTCATAAAAATCAACAAGAAGAGGTCATAATAATGAATCAAGCGAAAGTCATAAAGAAACACACGAGTACACCTAGTCAAACAATAAAGATCAACCTAGAACACTAGGGTTTCAGCAATAACAGTTCAAACAACAAGAAATCATGAGATACTTGCTTAAACATAGCATAGATGACTAAAATCAAGAGGAAATACTGTTTTGAGAACAGGGTATAGAAACCCTAGCTTTGAAATTGTTAAAAACGAGATTTTTCGGAGAAAACAATAGAGAAACTTCATAATATTGTAAAAGTGTAAACATATCTTAAAAGAAAACCGAGATACAGAAGATTAGGGTTTCGTGGAACCCATAAAAGAGGGCAAACCTCAGAGATGACATAGATTTAGGCCGGAGAGACTGTAACACTTACTCAAACGGCCGGGGAAAGGCCGGAAAATAGCAAGAGGCCCAAAGGAGGTGAGTGGACCGCTCCACGCTCGTGTGAAGAACTCATGGTATCACTGTGCAGGTGAGAGGCAGGTAGATGGCCAGGAGGTGATGGAGAACCAAGTTTCCGGTGAAAAACCACCGGAGAAGACGACCAGAGACCTTCGGAGAAGACGAAGTCAAGGAGACTTCTGGAGAATCATCGAGAGAGATAGAGAGATAGAGAGATAGAGAGAGGAACCGTCTTGAAGGAAATGAGACGGAATTGGGGGGGGGGGTTAGGTTAGAGATATTTTAGGTAATTAAAATTTGGGTCGTTGATCTGATCTTATCAACGACTCAGATTAGCTTGGGATTGGGTCGGGTATTTGATGGGTTTTCAGATGGGTCGTTTATGGGTTACAGATGGGTTTGGGCTGGGTATAACTTAGGCTAGATTTTAATAATGAATTGGCTATTTGTTAAATACCCGTTAAAAATAGATAGATAATTAATAAAAATAGCTAATAATTGTATAAAAATAAAATTAAGTTAAAATAGGTAAAATTACAATAATTAACTAATATTAAATGTAAGACACATAAATTCAAATTTTAAAAGGTATAAAATGTCTAATTAGGCCAAATTTGCAAAAGTGATGTAATTGCAATTAAATAAGACCCAATTGGCTAATTTGCGAAATAATTAGATTTTAATAAGTAAAAAGTGATTATCAATGACATACTGAACTAGAAAATATTTTGAAATTATTTTAGACTACAATTTATGAATTATAAAAATATACAATATTAAATAAATAGGGAAATAATTTATGGAAAAATTAGGAAAAATACTCATTATTGCAAAGAGTGGTTTTGAAAGCTTATATACCAGTTTGAAAATAATTTGAGGAAATATTGGGTACCAACAGCTGCCCCTTACCCGGGAAGGATGAAAGAGTTATCGGGTAAAGATATGATGGCCAATTTGACCGAGATGAAACTGCGGGATAGAATTTGGCCGCACCCTGGTTTCTAAGCTGCCTACATATCCCTGGTTTTACAGGAATCAGGCCGTATGTCATCGGCGAAATATACCGGTGATGTTTCATAAGAACGGACGCAAGGTACATGGTAGGGTAATAGTATGAAGTTCTTACGGGTGACGTCGAAGAACTGGAGCGATCTGCTCCTGCCTGGTTGGCTGTTCCAGAAGGGTTACCTGCAGATGGAGAACAAACATATATTGTGCATAATATAAACATGATGCAAGTTCCCGTCGGACTATGAATGTTGTCTTTGGACAATTAGGATGATGTCCTTAGACCATGATGTCCTGGGCCATGACTCGCTCAACGCGGGATTCGCATGCTATGAAATGATGTTCTCGGGCCATGAGGATTGTGCCTCTGAACGATGATACCTTTGTATAATGATATGCAAGTTGAAGAAGAGATCTGTAGGCTATGAAATGATGTTCTCGGGCCATGAGGATGATGCCTCCGAACGATGACGCCTTTGGACAAGTTGGCGATATTTCAGCCTATGAAGAATGCAGTAGTATGATGTTGGCAAGACAAAGCTTAGTCTTGAGATTTGCGAAAAGAAAGAGGGCAGAGCTTAGCCCGAAAAAGGCGTAAATAAAAAAGGTGACTGCTTTGAAAAGGTAGAAAGGAGCTTAGTGTAGTGCAATAAGATGCGGAGAGAGGTAGCGTAGAACCTCGGAAGGCGAAATAATAGCCTTATGCAATGTAGGAAATAAATGCAGGGGAGGTAGCACTTAACCTCGGAAGGCAGAATGGTAGCCTTATGGAGAGATGCGAATGCAGATGGAGGTAGAGCTTATCCTCATGCAAGATGGAGACAGAGCTTAGTCTCGGAAGGCAGAAAGGTAGCCTTATGCAGATACGAATGCAGGTGGAGGTAGAGCTTAACCTCGAAAGGCAGAATGGCAGCCTTATGCAAATGTTAATGCAGATGGAGGTAGAGCTTAACCTCGGAAGGCAGAAAGGTAGCCTTATGCAGATGCGAATGCAGTTGGAGGTAGAGCTTAACCTCGAAAGGCAGAATGGCAGCCTTATGCAAATGTTAATGCAGATGGAGGTAGAGCTTAACCTCGGAAGGCAGAAAGGTAGCCTTATGCAGATGCGAATGCAGTTGGAGGTAGAGCTTAACCTCATGCAAGATTGAGACAGCGCTTAGTCTCGGAAGGCAGAAAGGTAGCCTTATGCGTATGCATGTGGAGGTAGAGCTTAACCTTGGCAGATGGAGACAGAGCTTAGTCTCGAGAGGCAGAAAGGTAGCCTCATGCAAAGATGCGAATGCAAATGGGGTTAGAGCTTAACCTAATGCAGACGGAGACAGAGCTTAGTCTCGGAAGGCAAAATGGTAGCCTTATGCAATGCAGAAAATAAAGCGATAGTAAGAGTTCTTAGCTGGTGATAAAGTGTGGTGATACAATTGTTGTGAATGAAGTATCCTTTGCAATGATGATAGTAGTAAGTGTTGGCATGTGCGATGAGTTCGAGAGTGTATCCTTGAGAAACATGCATTTTTTGGGGATAATGAGAGGTCTTGGGCTTTGCTGTATTTGTGCCCGCATCCAAAGGAAAATCGTGAGTTCCGTAAGGGGGAGGGTTAGTTCGCATCCCTGCTGGCTCGGATTGGCCTGTCTGCTTGATGATGCTGGCTTTGTTTGTACCATAGGGGTAGCGTTTCTAAGACAAGCTATTTTTAAGAAATAAATATGCATGCTTCTATAAAAATATAACATATAATTAAAAAAAAATTCTTTGGATGAACCGACGATCATGACGCGGTTCGAGACATTACAACCTTTCTTGCTGCGAAGATTTGAGGGTCTTCCTCAACATTTTGCCCCAATTTGATGGGTGAAGGCTTCTAGCTGTTACTGGTGCGGTGCTTGGCTGGACTTGCTTCGGAATTTTGAGGTCCCTCCTCAAAATTCTGCCCCAATTCCCATTCGGGGGGAAATGAAGATCTTATTAAAATATGACCGAACCCATATGGTTGCCTACGTATCCCCTCTTAAACGGGAATCAAGTCAGGTGTAGTTCAATTTACAGCATTGATAGAGCATAACAATTACACATAGTAGCGCTTGACTGCGTCCGAATTGATTGGTTTAGGCCAAATTTCTCCATCCATTTCTGCCAGTATGAGTGCTCCTTCTGTTAGAACTTGGTGAACCATGTACGGGCCTTGCCAATTGGGAGAGAATTTCCCTTTGGCCTCGTCTTGATGTGGAATGATTTTCTTTAACACCAGCTGCCCCGGTGTGAATCGTCTTGGTTTGACTTTCTTGTTGAATGCACTAGTCATTCTATTCTGATACAGTTGACCATGACAAACCGCGTTCATTCTCTTTCCGTCTATGAGGGCCAATTGCTCATAGCGGCTTCTTACCCATTCGGCGTCGCTGAGCTTGGCTTCTTGCATAATTCTCAAAGATGGAATTTCAACTTTAGCAGGAATGACGGCCTCTGTACCGTATACCAACATGCAAGGTGTTGCCCCGGTTGATGTGCGAACCGTGGTGCAATACCCCAACAGAGCAAATGATAATTTCTCATGCCATTGCTTGTCTCTATCATCTTTCTCAGTATCTTCTTGATGTTCTTGTTGGCAGCCTCAATGGCTCCATTCATTTGAGGTCTGTACGCATCCGAATTCTTGTGCATGATCTTGAAGGTTTCACACATTACTCTCATCAAATCACTATTGAGATTGGAACCATTATCGGTGATGATTGACTCTGGAACTCCAAACCGACAAACAATGCGATCGCGGACAAAGTCGGCCATGACCTTCTTAGTAACTGCTTTGTAAGATGCTGCTTCGACCCATTTGGTGAAATAGTCAATGGCAACCAGAATGAACCTGTGTCCGTTGGAGGCGGCAGGCTCGATTGGTCCAATAACATCCATGCCCCAAGCGGCGAACGACCAGGGTGAGCTTGTTGCATTAAGCTCGCTGGGAGGTACCTTTATCATATCCCCATGTATTTGACATTGATGGCATTTGTAGACATACTGGATGCAGTCTGTTTCCATGGTCATCCAGAAATAACCAGCTCGAAGTATCTTATTTGCTAGAACAAATCCGTTCATATGAGGACCACATGTACCAGCATGTATTTCCTCCAACAGCTTTGTCGCTTCCTTTGCCTCGACACATCTTAGCAAACCCAGGTCGGGAGTCCTCCTATATAGGATTCCTCCGCTGTGAAAGAAGTTGTTTGATAACCTTTGAAGAGTGCGTTTTTCAGTAGCGTTTGCAAGCTCTGGGTACTCTTCCTCTTCCAAGTACTCCTTAATGTCATGAAACCAAGGATTTTCATCTGCTTCTTCTTCAATGTAGGCACAGTAGGCCGGATGATTGTGAATATCCACCGGGATAGGATCAATGAAGTTCTTATCTGGATGCTTGATCATAGATGACAAGGTGGCCAGTGCATCGGCGAACTCATTCTGGATTCTGGGAACGTGCCGGAATTCAATCTTTATGAACCTCCTTCTCAATTCCTGCACACGATGTAGGTATGGCAGTATCTTGGAATTCTTGGTCGCCCATTCTCCTTGGACTTTGTGTATCAATAAGTCGGAATCACCAATTACTAATAATTCCTGAACATTCATGTCGATTGCCAAATTGAGCCCAAGGATGCAGGCCTCATATTCAGCCATGTTGTTGGTGCAGGGGAATCTGAGTTTGGCGGATACCGGGTAGTGCTGACTAGTTTCTGAAATTCAGACTGCTCCAATACCCACGCCTTTGAAGTTTGCGGCCCCATCAAAGAACATCCTCCAACCGTCGTAGGGTTCTGCAATATCCTCTCCTACGAATGACACTTTCTCATCGGGGAAATACGTTTTCAAGGGTCCGTCTTCTCCGTCCACAGTATTTTCAGCAAGATGATTGGCTAATGCTTGTCCCTTGACTGCCTTTTGAGTTACGTAAATGATGTCGAACTCACTTAACAGGATCTGCCATTTAGCTAGCTTGCCAGTGGGCATGGGTTTCCGAAAGATGTACTTGAGAGGATCCATCATTGATATGAGGTATGTTGTGTAGGCACAGAAATAATGCCTCAGCTTCTGTGCGACCCAAGTCAAAGCACAACAGGTGCGTTCTAATAGAGAATACCGGGCCTCATACGGAGTAAACTTCTTGCTGAGGTAGTAAATTGCTTGCTCTTTCCTCCCTGTTTCGTCATGTTGCCCGAGAACGCAACCGAAAGCTCCATCTAATACGGCCAGGTAGAGTAATAGGGGTTTACCCGGCTCTGGGGGTACCAAGACTGGTGGTGTTGAGAGGTACTCTTTGATTCTGTCGAAGGCTTTTTGACAATCCTCAGTCCATTTGGTGGCAACATCCTTTCTCAGCATTTTGAAAATTGGTTCACAAATGACGGTAGACTGGGCTATGAACCGGTTAATATAATTGAGCCTTCCCAGAAAGCTCATAACATCCTTCTTGTTCTTTGGTGGCGGCAATTCTTGGATGGCTTTGACCTTTGATAGATCCAGTTCTCTTCCTCAGTGACTGACAATGAAACCTAGTAATTTCCCAGCAGGAACCCTAAACACACACTTCGTAGGGTTCAGTTTCAGATTGTACTTTCTTAACCTGTTGAAGAACTTCCTCAAATCCTCCATGTGATCAGCAGCTTTCTTTGATTTAAGAATGACGTCGTCCACATACACCTTAATTTCTTTGTGAATCATGTCATGGAATATAGTAGTCATGGCCCTCATGTAAGTGGCCCCTGCATTCTTCAGACCAAATGTCATCATCTTGTAGAAATACACTCCCCACGGCGTAATGAATGCCGTTTTATCAGCATCTTCCTCGTCCATCCAAATCTGATGGTAACCAGCAAAACAATCTACAAAGGAATGCAGCTCATGCTTGGCACAGTTGTCAATTAAGATGTGTATGTTTGGCAAGGGGAAATCGTCTTTCAGACTGGCCTGGTTAATATCCCGGTAGATGACGCAGACTCTGACCTTCCCATCTTTATTTGGTACATGCACAATGTTGGCTAACCATGTAGGATATTCGACCACCCGGAGAACCCCGGCGTTGATCTGTTTGGTGACCTCTTCTTTGATTTTCAGGCTCATGTCTGGCTTGAACCTTCTGAGCTTTTGCTTCACTGGCGGGCATGTTGGATTGGTTGGCAGTTTGTGGGCCACAATAGATGTACTAAGGCCAGTCATGTCGTCATATGACCAGGCGAATATGTCCTTATATTCCTTTAAGAATTCCGTATATTCCTCTTTTTCTGACGGCGACAGATGAATGCTGATGCGTGTTTCTTTGACGGTCTCTGCGTTTCCCAGGTTGACGACCTTAGTCTCATCCAAATTAGACGTAGGTCTGTTCTCAAAGTTCTCGACCTCCTTAATAATATCCTCAGGTATATCATCCTCGTCTGACTCAGGATCCGTTTGTTGCATTGCCTCGTGGCAGGTCACGGTCGTCGGTTCATCAAGATAAGTAATAGTAATGCTGTGTAAAATAAAGTAATGTGGAGGAAAATAGTAACAAGTAAATACAATATTTATAAAGAAATTCGAAATCCTTTAATAAATTGAGTAATTGTTTGAACATAGGAGCTCTTTCTTGCAGTAATTAAAAATGCGAAAAGGAAGAAAATTCTTTAAATAAATAAACTGTAAATAATGCTTGTTTTGTTAGCCTTGCTACCCCGAGGCTCGAAGGGATTTAGTTGTCCTGACGGACCAATTGTTGAGATGTGATCCCTTGCTCACGACTTGTATGGAAGGGCCTTCCTCTCCTCTTCAAAAATGACACAGCAGTCCATATCATCATCATCCAGAAATAGATCCCTTATTGCCGCTAGCGCTTCCTCTTCGTCTGTACCATATATGATGTCAACTGGCTTGAAAATCTTCTCTATGCGGGGTATTGGCTGCTCTAATGGGTAATAGGGGTTGCACCATGGTGGCGACCAGTTCTTGAACTCTTTCCAAGTGTACTCGTATCCTATACCAAAAGTAGTATCGTGCTTCTTGAGTGTTATTGGCTTTGTTATTCCTTGAAGATGCTTGTCGAGCCCTTTACCCGGCTCGTACCCTTGCCAGTTCAATATGCTTTCGGTGTTACTGCCCCACCACTTGTCTTTGTCAATGGCGTTAACACGATCTATGTTGTGATAGATTTCTCCGCCCAACTTCCTCCTTCCATATGACCGAAAAGGTCTGGCGACCGTAGATATGGTTTCTACCGTCGCCATGAATGATTACCTCTTGATGACTCCATTCAAACTTCACAGCTTGATGTAGGGTTGATGCCACGGCCCCAGCCGCGTGGATCCAAGGTCGTCCCAATAGTAAGTTGTAGGATGCGGACACATCTATTACTTGGAAGTCTACATCGAACCAAGTTGGTCCCATCTGTAGGAATAAGGTAATTTCTCCCATGGTGGACCTTTGCGAACCGTTGAAGGCCTTTACGTTGATCTCTCCTTCCTTTATCTCATGTAGGCTCTTGCCCAATCTCTTGAGTGTGACCAGCGGACAAATGTTCAGACTGGAACCCCTATCAATTAGGATCCTTGTGATGAAGTGATCCTCACATTGTACGGTGATGTGTAGTGCTCTATTATGCCCTAGCCCTTCGGGCGGTAGCTCATCTTCATGGAAAGTTATCTTGTGACTTTCCAGTATCTGGCCCACCATGTTGGCCATTTCCCCACTGGTGATATTGTCTGGCACGTATGCTTCACTCAGCACCCTCAGCAAAGCACTCCTGTGAGTTTCAGAGTTTTGTAATAGGGAGATGATGGATATCTGAGCTGGCGTTTTGTTCAACTGGTCGAGGATTGAGTATTCCTTGGCTTGTATCTTTCTCCACTGATCGTCGGGACCTGTTTCAATGATGGGGAGACGGTTGTTGGCCTGCTTGCTAGACTCGGCCAAATGCTCAGGGGTATAAACTCTGCCAGTTCCTGTCATACCCTGTACGGCGATGGCTTCTTCAGACTTACCTTTACCTTTCCTCCTTGCTTCAGCGGTATAGTCCCACGGAATGGCATCTGAGTAAAAGGGTGATGTTGTTGACATTGCCACTAGAATAGGCGTGGTCATTGTTATTCATGCCGTAGTATATGTTATCGATGGACGGATTGCAACTTCGAGCGGTCGCACAAACTCGACATCGATCGGTCTTGAGGCCTTTCCCTCGGCGGGTGGCCTTGACTCAAACTCAAGTGGCATGGACATGTTTACCTCAATTTCCTCAGATGGCTGCATCTGGACCACGATCGGATTAAGAGTAATCGCAGGCTTCTTCGGATCACCCTTGGCAATTAGCCCAATTGATCCCTCAGGATCCCAATCATCTTGAACCTTAATCATATGGACACTACCTTTATGGTCAGGCAACGGATTATTGCGAACATTAGGAGCAGGGTCCTTGGCTACAATGATCTTGTTATCTATGAGGGTTTGTATCTTGTTTTTCAGGGAACAACATTCCTCGATGGCGTGTCCCTTCAAGCCGGAGTGGTAAGCACATGTTTTGTTTGGGTTGACCCACTGAGATGTGTTCTCAGGGATGAAAGCGGGGATGGGTGTGACATAACCGACGGCTTTAAGCTTTTCATATAATTAGTCAATGGGTTAAGCTATGGCAGTATACTATTTTGGTGGATGACGGTCGAAGTTTTGGTGAGGTCTCGGGAAGTTTTGGCGGTTAGGGGGGTGATTGATAGTGAGAAGGTTGGGAGTTGTAGGCATTATAGACGGGAGTTGGTTGTGAGTATCTGGGCGAGGTAGGCTAATATGTGGATGGTGGAGTTTGGTAGGCCGGTGAGGATGTCTGGTATTGAGGTGAAGGTGCTTGGTAACTTAGAGCTGGTTGGTATGTGAAGGAAGGTGCGGGGTATACTTGGTATTTGGGAGGGGACTTGGCATGCTGTGCCACCATCACGGCTCCTACATCCCTTTTCTTGGACACACCACCGGATTGCAGAGCTTTATTGGTAGCCTGTAAGGCTTCAAAGTTAGCAACCATACAATTTTTGATGCCTTCCTCGATTCGCTCTCCCAACTTGATGATATCAGAAAACTTGTGCCCTTCGACCATCATCAGCCGCTCATAGTACTGAGGATCCTGAGCATGCACAAAGAATTTCTTCATTTTTCTACTTCCAAGGCTGGCCTGACCTTGGCAGCCTCTGACCTCCAACGAGTAGCATACTCGCGAAAAGTCTCAGTTGGTTTCTTCTTCAAGTTCTGGATGTAGAACACATCCGGTGCATTCTCTGTATTGAATCTGAATCTATCCATGAAGTCCGTGGTCATATTCACCCAATGGATCCATTTCTTTGGATCCTGATTGATGTACCAGGATAGTGCATCACCTTTCAAACTCCTCATGAAGAGTTTCATGCGGATCCTTTCATCTTTTTCCATGCCGACCAATTTGTCGCAGTAAGTCCTCAAATGGACTCTCGGGTCACCAGTACCATCAAATATCTAGAACTTAGGAGGTTTGTACCCCTCAGGCAGTTCAACATCGGGCTGTATGCAAAGATCCTCATAATTCAATCCCTCAACCCCTATAACTTCTTCGACGCCCTAAACTCGGTTGGTCAATTTCTTGAGTTCCTCGGCCAAATTCCTAATGAGCTTGTCCTTCTCGTCGGACTCATAGGTATGCGGTATGGAATGAGCTACGGTTTCCACATAAATGGGGTCGTCATAAGCCTAGAGGTGATCTCTCGTCTGATCTTGGGGAGGCGGAGTATTGTAGTGACATGTGTTGCATGGTGCTGGTGGAACAGGATCTTTTGGATTATTTGGTTGTTTGGGAATGTTTTGTGGTAAAGTGGGGTTCGGAGCATTTGGGAAGTGAACGTCTGGGACGTTGAGGGAGAATGATAAGTGGGCCAAGTTCTTGACTTGGTCAAGTTCCTCTTGGAACTTTAGCAGCTTCTTCTCTAGTGGAGACATACCCTCGTGCAGAACCTGAATACCCTGACCATCAGTGATCTCAACCTGTTCATCCCTGTTGTCTTTTCTAGTACCGCTTGCATCTGCCATCTTAGTTTGACCCTTGCTTTTCCTTTTGGGAGGACTGGGAGGAGGAGTAGGAGGAGGGCCCTTTGATCTAGTGCAATAAGTTGTTGATGTCAGAGTGCACGAACTAACCTTTGGGGAAGGGGAATAACTAACAAAAAAGGCAGTGAAGTTTGTGAAGATATAAAGAATATTGCGGTAATTTAAACACATAAAATGCGAAAATGTAAAACGCATCCTAAGTTGGGGAACCTCTTTATGCCCGAGGTAGGCCTAGCGACAAATTAATTTGGAGAACTTAAATACTAAATGCCTCATTTTATTGATAATAAAATAGACAAATCCAACTTGACTCTGAAAATGTAAAATGTCACTAATGGCCAATGGCCTTATTACATCAAAAGCAAAGTAAAGACAAATCCTATCTATTTGGTCTCAGAAGGACCTTCCCCAGACTCGGCACCTCTACTTGCCTTGATCAACATTCTCATCTCGCGGAGTCCCAGCAGTAAGTAGGTTTTCGCTAGAATTCCTACTTCAGTTCCCTCGGTCTTTTGACAAGTCTCGATCCTCCTAAGGAACTTTTCCTCCAAGTCAACTATGCCTCGTTCCAAGTGTGCTAGCCTCTGGGTGGAAGTGATGGCCATGTCCTTCCATTCCTCGATACGTTTTTTGTTAGCTATGTGGATTTTGTGATGATCTTCTTCACAGTCACGGAGCCTTTTGCGCAGCTGGTTAAACCTAGTTGTTGCCTCGGCTTTCTCGTCTATGACCCTATGTCCTCGAGCGAACCCTTGCTCAATACTTCCTCCCCAGTTATCTTCCAACCATCCCAGATAGTAAGGAGAGCAACCAGCGTGATACCTATCATGCTCGATAGTATCCTTCTCCAATTGGATCCTGCAGTGCCACAATTGCTGAGCTTGACACTTGTGAGGGCTGTCGTCATCTTGGAAGTCCGCCCTGAGATGACTTATTTTCTCAACCCTTGAGACGACTCGCTTCCTCCCCGACCGCCTCATGACGCGAATCGACACGTAAGTATATGTCCCTCTAAGACCAATCAATATCAGGAACGGAGTGTCTTTAGTTCGAATGATGAATTCTTCGGTCGGGAACCACTCGAACATCCGTTGGATTTGATCCTCGGTCAGATTCTCCAATAACTCGACCCATCCATTGGCATTTTCTGGCTGTGCAAACATTTTAGGGATGTAGTTCATACACTTTGGATGATGGAAAGCAATATGATCATCCCAAACTCTCCTATGTATGTCTTGACGATAGTCACCCCTTTGCAAATGCTCGGTGAGCCAAAGATGGAGTAGCAGGTTGCAACCCTCAAAATGTTTCGCTCCTTGTTGACAGTTCTCCAAAGCTCGGTATATATCAGCAATAATCATAGGTACAATGCTAAAATCCTGCCCGTCGATCCCTTCCATCAGAGTCTTAGTAACCATAGCCAATCTGGTGTGGATTCTCCTATTCTTTGTCGGGAAGACCATCAATCCCAAAAAATAGAATATGAAGACGAATACACGGCGGTGAATGTGTCCCAGAGAGGTGAGGGCGAACTCTTCCTGATATGTGCAGTAAGACTGACTACGGCCATACCTCTCGTACAAATAGTCAAAATGGATGTACGAGTCTTCCATGTAGAATAAATCCGAATTCTTCATGAGTCCCATCATTTTGAGAAAACCCTGGCCTGTTCGGTTTTCAGGAATCAATAACTTTTGAGACTCCCAAGGAAAACTAGCTAAACCCCCTATCTCCTCTAGCAGCGGTGTCATCTTATTGTTACCAAATCAAAAAACCGACCGATCACAGTCCCAGAATAAGGTGGCAGCCTATATCATCATGTTTTTAGGCTGAATATCCAAAAGAGAGGGCAAGTTGCCCAGGTGTTTTCTGATTGTTGTTTTGTCTCTTGAATGCAAGTCTTCCCACCAATTTAGAAGTTTTGGGTGGATGTTGGTGACCATGCCGAATCTGGGGATCTCGTGCCTCATCTCTGCAAAATAAACAGGTTAGGGCCTTACCCCCACCAGACTCGACTATTTAACATCAATAATTAGCAATGAGCATTTAAGTTCTCCAAATAAATGCACAGAACGTGAAAGCGTCCTTTTGAGTTCCAGGGAAACCCAATAGACTTTGGACGAGGCTATCTTAAAATTTATTGTGCGGACAACACGTTAGCCTTGCTAGGTTTGACCATGATGCATGCAACATACAATAGAGTAAGGTTTCTATTGGGGTTTTAGACTGGTACCCTTAAGCGGACAACGCAAGGGGGAAGGCACGGAACCGCCGACTGCACCGCTGATCGACTAGTTTTACCGCAAATATGCCTTTCTGAATTTAGGGGGTGATAATATTGGAATAGCGCAACCACTCATTGTAAGCGTTGGTATAGGATTTGTTTGGCACGAGTGGAATATTAATGCGGAGCATGATATGTAATAATAAGCATTTAAAACAGATAAGCATGTATTTTCACGTTGAGGAAAACTGTAAACAAAGGAAATACAATAGTTATAATGGAAAGCGGTTACAAAGAAGACATGAAGATATGTCAGTTACGTTCAGGTGAAATAAATACCAGTAAAAGTAAACAATTAACGGCATATAACGGGGAATCGGAAAAGGCATAAGCATTTAAATGCAAATTAAAGGTCCAAATTTACAAAGCAAATTGTAATGGTATAAGCCTACGGAAGATCCCCAGCAGAGTCACCATGTTGTCGCGCCCCCTTTTTCTATCGCACGGGTTAGGTACGGAGAGATCAGGTTTATGACATTTTGGACAACTCCCTAAAAGAAAGGGTTTAAGAAGCAACTGAGGAGAGAGAAAGAGTAGTAAAGGAAATATAAGTAGCAGTCTCAGGTCAAAGGAATCAAGGAAGAATTTCTTTTTGATATTGCGCGAAGAGTCGCCACCTAACGATTTTTACGGTGCAAATTTTCCTAAGGGGAAGGTGTTAGGAACCCCTCAAGATCCACAACTGTGGGTCCCAGCCAACAAGTTTTGTGAATTTGAACGGTGAGAAAATAACAAGTAAGGTTCATATAAGAGGGGATTTAAAACAAGTATGAAAATCTTTAAAGGGTTTTGAAATAACATTAAAATAAACATTTGAAAAGAATTGTCCTAGGTTAAAAGTAATACGGATCACTTCAATGCAATACGCGGTATGTCACACCTCGAAGAGGCGGCTACGCGTGGTATTAGCGCACCGGTCATCATATCCGTATTCTACCCTTCCCACCCCGTAAAGGTTGTTAAAAATGCGTGTGTTGGTCACGAATGCTTATTGCATGCCATTACCCGTCCTATCCTATAAGTCCTGGAGGGTGTTTAGGACTACTAATCCTACAAGGCAGGAACTGGGCTGAACCCTTAGGTTGAAAGGATAAAATACTAGGCGACATACAAAACAAGTAGGACTGTACATAAAAGGGAACATATAAAGACAAAGAAAGGCTCACAGGTCCCTCCACACATAAACATGTAAGTAGCACGTCTCAGACACGATTAAAGTCTCAAGACAGGAGTACGAAAATAGGAAGTTTAGTAAAATAGTAGGAATCTGGGTTAAAAAACTTAATGAAGACAGAAACTTTAATTAAAGTTGATAGTTGATTTCAAAATATACAGTAGCTAAAGGCAGCGGTAAAACTTAGAAATATGCAGTGATTTAAAGCTTTTAGTAAACATAGATGAAGGTCATTAAAGCATGGGTTTGAAGTAATTTTAAAGGATGAGGGACTAAAATATAGTGGCTCATCCTAGAGTAATAATTACCAGTTTTCAAAGGATTGTAGTAAAGAAGTAGTAAAATGGTATCAAAATATAGTGACTTGAAGGACATACAAAGCAAGGATTCGAAATGGCACGATTTTGAGCAGAATGAGGCATCTTTTGAAATCCCTGTAGTTTGAAAATATAATAGGACAAGAATCAGTGCAAATCAGTAAAAGGAAATAGATGCACAACTTCAAGACTGTTAAAATAGAGCAGGAATTTTAATAAAAGTAACTTGAGTGAGGTAAAAAAAGGAGGAACAACAAGGTTCAAAACGTTTAAAGGAACTGATTAAACTAGAAGAACATGATTGATTTGATTTTAATACGTATTAGGAATAAGGTTTGCCTAGGCGTCGTATACATTGCCTACTTATATTTTAAAGAGTGAACATGGACATTTGGATTCTGATTTTATTAGATACATGTTTGCAAGAAATTGCTTCAAGTAGGTTAAACATATCTTATGAGAGTATTAAATTATGTTAACTAGGCGTTCAGATTCTGACAAATAAAAAGTCCTAAGGGCAGGATAGTTAATGCACAAAGTATCACCTTAAGACATGGTTTCTATATGTCATGTTTAAAAAATGCATGAGCAATACATTATGACAGCCTTTTGTTACTCATTTAGTTATACTAGGCGTGAATATGTTAGATATGTTAAAATGAAGAACCTAAACATGATTTTTAATGTATGGTATGCATGTCCTAGGCATGATACTATTGCGCACATAGGGAAATAAAGCTTAAGTCATGGTTTCTACCCATACTACACTAAACATGCATATTCCCCCCCCCCCC
>ML263829.1:10174-56714 GCA_005239495.1 Nicotiana undulata | reverse complement strand
TTATTTTTTCCCCCAAAGGGAAAAAAAACTTAAAAACTGGTTTTTCCCCCATTTACCCAAAAAAAGAAAATTCCCCCCCCCCCCCCCCCCATATTCACTATCCAACCCCAATAGTTTATTTACAAATTATTACAGACCATAGCAAATGAATTACGGTAATTGCACAGAGAAAAATAAGAAGTTATTCTATAGAGAGCCTTCAAACAGGACCAACCTTCCAGCCTCACCCCCTTCGAGCTTCACAACCTTACATAGTCTGGGTACGACAAAGCTCCCAAAGGTCCTGGTGAGGGCCCTGGCACATACCAGCACCCAACAATTGCCAAAGTTGAGATAGGTGCAGTGTAGAATAACCTGCCTCAGTGTGTCAAAGTTCGGAGGGAACTCAAGGTCCCTAGGCAATGCTCACACTGAGGGGGTGGATCCTAAAGGTTTAAGAGTAGTGTGAAGTGCAGGAAGGAGTAGTTAAAAAGAGTTAAGTTTTGAAAAGGAGTTTTGAAATAACATGACTTTAAAGAATAATATAAAGATCTTTTATTGTAAAATTAGTTTGAAAAGGAAATAGTAGAATGGCCATAACTCAGCAAGTATGCAGATTTCAAGAAAAGCAAGCAAAAAGAGGGGAAATGGATTGAGGACAAGTAATGGTAGCAACATCTTTGCAGTAATTGATCCTTAGCACAAAGTTACAGATTTTCTCAGAGTATGATATGCCAAGAGTTTATCATATATCATAGATACAAGTCTGAGAATACTAGGTATTATAGGTGCATTAGAAGCCAGGCAATTGATAAAGAAACATACATAAAGCGATGCTAGATATGCAGAAAGAAGCAGTAAAAGATCACATAGGCCATAATGAATCATAAAGAGAAAAACAGGAATCATGCTAGGCTAGAAGAAGAAGAGTGATCATAGAAAGAGAGTAGACATCTAGTTACATGGTAGGCAATATAACCATAAGTAAAAGCACAAAAGAAACAACAAGAATCTTAATCAAAATTGAACATATTGTTTTAGGATTCTGTAAACATAAATTAGAACATACCAGTGTTAAGATAGTGAGTAAAGCAGAAGGGAGCAAAATAATAGCACTATTAGCCTTGGCTTGCAACCGGCTAATAATAGGCAAGAATAGAGAGCAGCAAATAGAGCCAAAGAGATACATCAAGAAAGAGCACAAGAGAATAGTGTAGATGTCTGTGTGTGTTCGTGTGATCAAGAGTGTGTGTAAAGAGAGAAGACATGGTATATATAGTTTGAAAAACGAGTAGTCACATAGGTAAAGGGTGCATAATTATGGAAATAACAACCAATTAGTATCAATTAAAATACTGGACTGCTTCAATTAAGGAGTCAAGTTCAAAAGGAAAAGCAATCAATTCATAAGACTGATTTTGCTTCATTTGGGACAAGGAAATCACATAATACATAAATAAAGCCAAGTACATAGTATATAATTAAGGAAAGTTGAAATAACATTACATTTATAAAGTAAAATAGGGTATTAGTTTGAAAATCTACTGAAAGAATCTCGGACTCAGTTACAATCACAGGGAATCCGAGATAGTTAAGGAAAGCATCACATAAATATGCAAAGAATTCAAAAATTGGTACAGAATTATAGAAGAAATACAAGATCATGTATTCAAGGAAAGCATCACATGAATATGCAAAGAATTCAAAAATTGGTACAGAATCATAGAAGAAATACAAAATCATGTATTCAAGGAAGGCATCGCATACATATGGAAAGAATTCAAAAATTGGTACAGAATTATAGAAGAAATACAAAATCGTGTATTCCAGGAAGGCATCGCATACATATGGAAAGAATTCAAAAATAGGTACAGAATTATAGAAGAAATACAAAATCGTGTATTCCAGGAAGGCATCGCATACATATGGAAAGAATTCAAAAATAGGTACAGAATTATAGAAGAAATACAAAATCGTGTATTCCAGGAAGGCATCACAGTGCCTGAGGATTCTTACATAACAGGATCGATATAATCGGCAAGTAGACAGCCAATAGAGTAGAGGTCAGAGTTTTTCAAACATTTAAATAGCAGTCACTGATAGACACGAAGATATACTCATAAAAATCAACAAGAAGAGGTCATAATAATGAATCAAGCGAAAGTCATAAAGAAACACACGAGTACACCTAGTCAAACAATAAAGATCAACCTAGAACACTAGGGTTTCAGCAATAACAGTTCAAACAACAAGAAATCATGAGATACTTGCTTAAACATAGCATAGATGACTAAAATCAAGAGGAAATACTGTTTTGAGAACAGGGTATAGAAACCCTAGCTTTGAAATTGTTAAAAACGAGATTTTCCGGAGAAAACAATAGAGAAACTTCATAATATTGTAAAAGTGTAAACATATCTTAAAAGAAAACTGAGATACATAAGATTAGGGTTTCGTGGAACCCATAAAAGAGGAAAAACCTCAGAGATGACATAGATTTAGGCCGGAGAGACTGTAACACTTACTCAAACGGCCGGGGAAAGGCCGGAAAATAGCAAGAGGCCCAAAGGAGGTGAGTGGACCGCTCCACGCTCGTGTGAAGAACTCAGGGTATCACTGAGCAGGTGAGAGGCAGGTAGATGGCCAGGAGGTGATGGAGAACCAAGTTTCCGGTGAAAAGTCACCGGAGAAGACGACCAGAGACCGTCGGAGAAGACGAAGTCAAGGAGACTTATGGAGAATCATAGAGAGAGATAGAGAGATAGAGAGATAGAGAGATAGAGAGAGGAACCGTCTTGAAGGAAATGAGACGGAATTGGGGGGGGGTTAGGTTAGAGATATTTTAGGTAATTAAAATCTGGGTCATTGATATGATCTGATCAACGACTCAGATTGGCTTGGGATTGGGTCGGGTATTTGATGGATTTTGGGCTGGGTCGTTTATGGGTTACAAATGGGTTTGGGCTGGGTATAACTTAGACTAGATTTTATATAATGAATTGGCTATTTGTTAAATACCCGTTAAAATATATAGATAATTAATAAAAATAGCTAATAATTGTATAAAAATAAAATTAAGTTGAAATAGGTAAAATTACAATAATTAACTAATATTAAAATGTAAGACACATAAATTCAAATTTTAAAGGTATAAAATGTTTATTAGGACATATATTGCAAAAGTGATGTAACTGCAATTAAATAAGACCCAATTGGTCAATTTGCGAAATAAGTGGATTTTAATAAGTAAAAAGTGATTATCAATGACATACTGAACTGGAAAATATTTTGAAATTACTTTAGAGTACAATTTATGAATTATAAAAATATACAATATTAAATAAATAGGGAAATAATTTATGGAAAAATTAGGAAAAATACTCATTATTGTAAAGAGTGATTTTGAAAGCTTATATACCAGTTTGAAAAAAAATTGAGGAAAAATTGAGTATCAACAAGGTGCACCCCCACCCCCTCAGCCAGCTAGGGGTTGGAGGTCGAGGTACCAGAGGTGGAGGTCAGACACATAGAGGTGGAGGACAAGCCACGAGAGGTAGAGTTCAGCCCGCAGTAGGGCGACCCAAAGATGTTCAGGTTGGAGGGGCTCCGCCCCGATGCTATGTTATCCTGGCCAGGCCTGAGGGTGAGGCCTCCGATCTAGTCATCACAGGTACGGTCTCAGTTTGTAGTAGAGATGCTTCAGTTTTGTTTGATCTAGGGAATACATTCTCCTATGTGTCTTCATATTTTGCCCCTTATTTGAGTATGCCCCGTGATTTCCTGAGTACTTCTATATATGTGTCTACCCCGGTGGGTGATTCTATTGTGGTAAATCGAGTCTACCATTCATGCTTAGTGGTTATTGGTGATTTGGAGACTCGGGTAGATTTGTTGCTTCTCGATATGGTTGATTTTGATGTTATATTGGGGATGGATTGGCTATCTCCCTATCATGCTATTCTGGACTGTCACGCCAAGACTGTGACCTTGGCTTTACGAGGAGTACCTCGTTTGGAGTGGAGAGGGACTCCTAGGCATTCTTCCGGTAGAGTTATTTCATATATGAAGGCTCGGAGCATTGTCGAGAAGGGTTGTTTGGCCTATTTGGCCTATGTTCATGATTCTAGCGCCGAGGTTCCTTCTATGGAGTCAGTGCCCGTGGTTCGTGAGTTTCCAGAGGTCTTCCCTGCTAACCTGCCGGGTATGCCACCCGACAGGGATATTTATTTTTGCATTGAGTTGGCTTCGGGCACTCAACCCATTTCTACTCTACTGTATCGTATGGCCTCGCCAGAGTTGAAAGAGTTGAAGGGTTAGCTGCAGGATTTGCTGGATAAAGGCTTTATTAGGCCTAGTGTTTCCCCTTGGGGTGCCCCAGTGTTGTTTGTTAAGAAGAAAGATGGCTCAATGAGGATGTGTATTGACTACTGGTAGTTGAATATGGTTACTATTAAGAATAAGCATCCTTTGCCGAGGATTGATGATCGATTTGACCAGCTTCAGGGTGCTACAGTGTTTTCCAAGATAAACTTGAGATCTGGTTACCATCAGCTAAGGATTAGGGCGTCTGATGTCCCTAAGACAGCCTTTCGCACTTGGTATGGGCATTATGAGTACTTGGTGATGTCATTTGGGTTGACAAATGCCCCCGCTGCTTTCATGGAGTTGATAAACCGGGTGTTCAGGCCCTATTTGAACTCATTTGTTATAGTCTTCATTGATGATATTTTTATTTACTCCCGTAGCCGAGGGGAGCCTGAGCAGCACCTTGAGTCGTCCTCCAGACTCCGAGGGATAGTCAGTTGTATGCCAAATTCTCTAAGTGCGAGTTATGGTTGAGTTCGATGGAATTTTTGGGCCACTTTGTGTCGGCAGAGGGTATTCAAGTGGATCCCAAGAAGATTTCCGCAGTCAGAGATTGGCCTAGACCCACCTCAGCTACATAGATTCGAAGCTTCTTGGGCTTAGCAGGTTATTATCGCCGATTTGTGGAGGGCTTTTCATCCATCGCAGCCCTGATGACCAGGTTGACTCAGAAGGGTGCCCAGTTCATGTGGTCCGATGAATGTGAGGCGAGCTTTCAGAATCTCAAGACATCTTTGACCACGACACCGGTGTTAGATTTGCCCACAGGCTAGGGCCTTATGCAATGTATTGTGATGCTTCACGGGTTGGACTGGGTGCAGTATTGATGCAGGATGGCAAGATTATAGCTTATGCCTCACGACAGTTGAAGGTTCACGAGAAGAACTATCCAGTTCACGATTTGGAATTAGCTGCTATGGTTCATGCATTAAAGATTTAGACGCATTATCTGTATGGGGTTCCATGTGAAGTGTTCACGGATCATAAGAGTTTGCAGTATCTGTTCAAGTAGAAAGAGTTGAACATGAGGCAGAGGAGATGGTTAGAGTTGTTTAAGGATTATGACATTACCATCTTATATCATCTGAGGAAGGCCAATGTAGTGGCCGATGCTTTGAGCCGGAAGTCAACAAGCATTGGTAGTCTTGCCTATCTACCAGTCAGAGAGCGACCGTTTTCTTTGGATGTTCAGGCTTTTGCCTATCGGTTTATGAGATTGGAGGTTTCTGAGACTGGTAGTGTTTTGGCCCATACCGTGGCCCGTTCCTCATTGTATGATCGTATTTGGTCCAGGCAGTATGATGATCATCATTTATATGTTATTAGAGATACGGTCCGGCACGGAGGTGCCAAGTAGGTCACAGTTGATGATGAGGGAGTTTTGAGGATGCAGGGTTGTATTTGTGTACCTGATTTTGATGGTATTCGTGAGTTGATACTACAAGAGGCCCATAGTTCCTGGTATTTCATTCATACGGGCGCCGCAAAGATGTACCGGGACTTGCGGCAACATTATTGGTGGCGGAGGATGAAGAAGGATATTATAGCATATGTGGCTCGGTGCTTGAACTGTCAGCAGGTTAAGTATGAGCACCAGAGACCCGGTGGTTTGATGCAGCAGATTGAGCTTCCCGAGTGGAAGTGGGAGCGTATCACCATGGATTTCGTAGTTGGGCTCCCACGAACTCAGAGGATGTTTGATGCGGTGTAGGTTATTGTGGATAGGCTGACCAAGTCATCACACTTCATTCCTGTATCAGTTTCGTATTCAGCGAAGAAGTTGGCAAAGATCTATATGAGAGAGATTGTTCGGTTGCATGGTGTGCCCGTATCCATTATTTCAGACCAAGGTACTCAGTTTACCTCCCATTTCTGGAGAGTATTTCAATGGAGTTGGACACACGGATTGATTTGAGCACAGCGTTCCGTCCTCAGACGGACGAGCAGTCTGAGCGTACCATTCAGATCTTGGAGGATATGTTGCGGGCCTGCGTCATTTACTTTGGAGGATCATGGGATCAGTTATTGACTTTAGCTAAGTTTGCCTACAACGACAGTTATCAGTCGAGCATTCAGATGGCTCCGTGTGAGGCATTGTATGGTAGGCGGTGTCGGTCGCCAATCGGATGGTTTGAGCCGGGAGAGGCTAGATTGTTGGGTTCTGAGTTAGTCCAGGATGCCTTGGACAAGGTGAAGGTCATTCAGGATAGACTTCATACAGCTCAGTCCAGGCAGAAGAGTTATGCGGATCACAAAGTTCGAGATTTGGCATTTATGATAAGGGACCGGGTATTTCTTCGGGTATCGCCCATGAAGGGCGTGATGAGGTTCGGAAAGAAGGGCAAGTTGAGACCTACGTACATTGGTCCATTTGAGATTCTTGATAAGGTAGGGGAGGTGGCCTACCGACTTGCTTTGCCACCGAGTTTATCAGTCGTGCACCCGGTGTTTCACGTATCTATGCTTCGCAGGTATATTGCGGATCTATCTCATGTACTTGACTTCAGTGGTGTCCAGTTGGACAAGGATTTGTCTTACGAAGAGGAGCCGGTAACCATATTGGCTTGGCAGGTTCATCAGCTGAGATCGAAGACTTATCCTTCGGTCCGTGATTAGTGGAGATGTCAGCATGTTGAGGCAGTGACCTGGGAGTCCGAGTCCGATGTCCGTAGACGATATCCCCATCTTTTCCCCGATTCAGGTACCTTTCTATGTTCGTTCGAGGACGAACGTTTGTTTTAAAGGTGGAGATTGTGATGACCCAAAAGGTCATCCCGTGTAAGTTTTAACTAAATATGTGTTCCGAGGCCCTGAAAGCCTGCGTTTATCTCACCGCGATATGCATGCGCAGCCCGGGCGCATAGCCGGGGAGCCTTTAGGTGGAAAATTGATAAAATGTTGAATTTATGATGATTATTTGAATACAGTTGACTTTGGTCAACATTTTTGGTAAACGGACCCGGACCCGTGATTCGACGGTCCCGGAGGGTCCGTAAGAAAATATGGGACTTGGGCGTATGCCCGGAATCGAATTCCGAGGTCCCAAGTCCGAGAAATGAATTTCTAAAGAAAATTGTTTTCTGAAAAATATAAAGGCTTTTGAAAACGAAATTTGATGTGAAACCTGTGTGATCGGGCATGTATTATGGTTCCGGAGCCCGGAACAAGTTCAATATGTTTATTATGAGTTATTTGTGTAATTTGGTAATAAACGGATTAAGTTTGACGTGATTCGGGCAAAAAGTGGAAAATATGAGAGTTTAAGATGTGAAATACTACAATGATTTGAGGCCTAATTCGTTGTGTTTGATGTAATTTTGGTAGAGTAACTGCACGAGTGGGTCTGTAGGATGTTTTCAATTTTGCGTGTATAATTGGTGTTGAGCCCCGAGAGCTCGGGGGTGTTTCGGGTAGGTTCCGGGGTGTTTTTAGACTTAGAACTCAGCAGTTGCAGATCAGAGGGGTCAAGCCTCTGAACCTGTAGCACGGTCCGCGGTCGACCTTTCGCGGTCCGCGATCGCCCTAGCGCGGACCGCGGTGGGGGAGTTCAGAGAGGTTCCAGTAGTCGAGGCCTTCGCGGCCACGGTCGCCCTAGCGCGGTCCGCAGCGGTACCTTCGCGGCCGCAGTGGCTCTAGCGAGGTCCGCGGTGGAGGCCTGGGAGGGGTATATATAAACGGTATTTTCAGTTATTTTCTATTTTTCAAAACCCTAAAACATAAGAGGCGATTTTCCAAACACTATTTCTTCTCCAAAAAGGTTCAATATGTTTATAATGTGCTACCTGTTTCAATCATGTTCAATGTATAGGTGAGGTGATGAGTACCTATACATTGTGTGTCAAGCATGCCTGTGAGTCGGTTTTGGTGTATTACATGTTATTGCTTCGATATTCATTGTGTTATGAAGTAGATTCATTTTGGAAGTTGTTCAATTGCTGAGAATACTTGATTAAGGATTTGTGATAAGTTGTTTCAGTTGAGGAGTGATTTTATTAAGTTATATACTCGTATGAGATTGGTTATAGCTGAGTCCCTTGCCGGGCGGTATTATTTTTGGTTGTTATCCCCTTGCTAGGTGGTTATGAATTGTACCTCCTACTGTTGATTTCTTTGCCAAGTTGTTGTTTGATGTTGATTGGTTTAGGAAGAGTGTAAAGCACGAAGGGTGATACCGTGTATTCATTTCATTCATTGCGTTGTGAGGAAGAGAGTAAAAGCACGAAGGGTGATGCCGTTCCATGATTTTACATTTAAAAGCACGAAGGAACATGTCGTGCCCTTTTATTTATTTATTGCATTGTGAGGACGAGAATAAAAGCACGAAGGGTGATGTCGTGCCATGATTTTACATTTAAAAGCACGAAGGAACATGCCGTGCCCTTTTATTTATTTATTGCATTGTGAGGACGAGAATAAAAGCACGAAGGGTGATGTCGTGCCATGATTTTACATTTAAACGCACTAAGGAACATGCAATGCCCTTTTATTTATTTATTGCATTGTGAGGACGAGAGTAAAAGCACGCAGGGTGATGTCGTGTACTTGTTTTGGTGAGGATGAGAGTAAATCACGAAGGGTGATGCCGTGTACATATTTGTTGTGTTGTTATTTCCCGTTGACTTTTATTCTCTTGTATTGTTGCCTTGCTCTGATATTCATTACTGTTCTTTCTTGTTTTCCCCATTAATTGTCCCCTATCCTGTCGTACTTAACTATTATTTCCGGTCACTTCCCTGTTATATATTGTAGAACTGTACATGTATTTTTTTTTTGTCGTGTCTAGCCTTGTCACTACTTCACCGAGGTTAGGCTCGTGACTTACTCAGTACATGGGGTCGGTTGTACTGATACTACACCTGCCTTCCTTATGTTGTGCAGATTTCGGAACCGGACCCAGTGGGCACTGATAGAGGGAGTATCCTTCAGTCCACGTGTGCGACACTGAGGTAGTCCCGCAGACGTTCGTGGTCCTTGGAGTCACCTCTTTTATCTCTCCTTTCCTGTCTTTACATGTAATTCCGAGATAGTTGTTCCATTTTTATTCAGAATCATGTATGTAGTGAATCTTAGATAGTCCGTGAAGGTGGTGACTCTAGATTTTGGGCAGATTAATATGGGCGTTTGTGTAGTATTGTTCAATCAAATATTAGTATTTCATTTGTTCCGCACTTTGTATTTAAATACTCTTGATTATCATTGTTAATGGCTAAGTAATAAAAGAATAGATTACAAATACTGTAAACATTGGCTTGTCTAGCGGGTTCAACATTAGACGCCATCACGGCCTTGACGGTGGGATTTCGGGTCGTGACATCTAAGTTGGAAAAATCATCGGGTTATGCCAGCATCAACTCGGGATAGGGACCCCAAGTTGGAAAATGTTTAGCTAGGGGATGGGGCCCTATTCTACTTATGTTTGAATTGTTTTCAACATCATTTTCCTTCCTTTTCTCCTTTTTTTTTCATTTTATTTTAAGTGAATGAGTGAATGCGGGAAAGAATTTTGGAGGAAACTTCCCTTTTTGGATTTGTCGCTGCAGCCCCCTTTCTAGACCTTGCGCAATTTCTTTTGGTTGCACCTGCTTCTTGCAAGGTTGCTTTCGAGTTGCACCTATTTTTCTAACAAAGAAAAATTTGTCATTTTGGAACAGTGGTTGGTTTTGCGGCCTTGATTATTTCAACTTCTTGATCTCGATCCCTTTGACGTAGATCTCAACCGCTTACCTGCTTGCTGGGGATTGGGTTTCATTTCTAAACCCGGGGACCCTGACTTTCCTGATTTACCAGGGCGATCGGTCACGTGGGACCCAACATTTTGACTTTATTTTTCCTTTGTAGGCCTTTCACTTGCTTTTTCTTTTGGATTTCTGAAGTATTGGGAGAATTTTGGCTCCTCAGATTCCGCTGAAACGGTTAGTCGCGTGGGACTTAACCTTTCCAACTTTATTTCACCTTCATTGGTCTTTCAGTTCTGATTGTTTCCTCCAATTTCAACTTTAGATCATTTTGAGTATTTCGGCTTTCAAACTCTGCCGAGATAGTTAGCCACGTAGGACTCAACCTTTCAACTTCATTTTCCTTCATAGGCACTTCAATTTGATATTCTCCTTTAAAGGGTTCTGAGTTTGAAGCATCGGCCGTTATGGCCAGTCGAGATCGACTCGATTCCCCTAATGAGGCCAGATGTCTTTTTGCATACTAGCGCGTGTCAAATGAGGGCCCTGCAAATCATTTTTGCCATCCTTTCTTTGTCTTGCTTTAGGAACAGAGTTGGACCGAAAGAGATTGAAAGAAAATAAACAAAGTAACGGAGACAATGAATTTTCTATAAGAAATATCCCTTTTGGGGAAAGGAAAGAAGGACTTATCTGGAGTGTATGCGGCCTTTAATGAACATGACATGCTTCTTGGACTGGGTGCCCGATTTCCGCAAGCCGTCTAACTCTCCGAAATTCATCACAACTATTACCCCGAGATCGAGAAACCTTGCCCCGGACTGTGTCCATGTCAGTGACCCGTTATCCTTTTCGATCAGTGGCGCCCTTTGCGGGTTTTCGCCAACTAATCTCTCTCATTTATCTTCTCACCATCGCCTTGTAGTGCTCTTTGCGAGTTTTCACTAACAAGACTCTCTCATTTTCAATTTTCTCTCCTCACTATCGTCTCACGGTGCCAGTGTGGTTTTTCACCGATAAGACTCTCTCATTTTAACTTCTCTTCTTACCGTCGCCTCACGGTACCCGTGTGGGTTTTCACCGATAAGACTCTATCATTTTAATTTCTCTCATTGCTTGCATCAGATCCAAACCACTGTATCCTCCAATTTTAGACATCTTTGCGGATTGATCGGAAGGGCTTGAACAGGGTTTTGGTGAAAATAATTTGTACTGAGTTACAACTTTGGAACCTTTCAGGCGGAAACATTGCTGAACACATCATGACATTTTTCCCAGCTTAAACTCTTGGGGGAAATGTGGGATTTTTTTTTTGGTGTGACTGCGCCCCAGAGAGAGGCTGCCTATGTATCCTTTCGGAATCAAGTCGAACGTAGTTCAGGAAACTTTTGTTTTTGTTTTGATTTTTCATTTTTCCTTTTGTTTTTCATTTTGTTTTTTTTCGAAAACACTTTCAGGTTCCAAAGAGGGTAATCAAAGAAGAATAACCGGCTCAAAAGGGTTTACAAAAGTTGGTAGTGTTTGGGGTAGCGTGAATGAAAGCCTTCGTCATCTCGATCGGGAGCGTTAACATCACGAAAGGGTCAGACATAGTAAATTTTGACTGCATCTGCATTGAAAGTCATTTCGGGGTCCTTTCCTTCGACATCCCCCAAGTACAACACTCCTTTTGGTAGCAATTTCCTTATGATGTATGAACATTTCCAATTTGGGGCGAATTTTCCTTTCGCCTCTTCATGGTGTGGGAGGATACGTCTTAGGAAGAGTTTCCCCACTTCGAAATTCCTAGGCCGCACTTCCTTGTTATAGGCGCGGGCTATTCTTTGTTGGTATAACTGCCCGTGACAAACCGCTGCCATTCTTTTCTTATCAATCAGAGTTACTTGTTCCAGCCGAGTTTTGACTCATTCATCATGATAAATCTCAGCTTCGACAATGATCCGAAGGGAGGGAATTTCGACTTATGCAGGTATTACGGCTTAGTGCCATAAACCAATAGATAAGGCGTAGCTCCAACCGATGTGCGCACGGTCGTGCGACATCCCAATAATGCAAAAGGTAGTTTCTCGTGCCATTGCCTAGAACTTTGAATCATCTTTCTGAGGATTTTCTTGATGCTATTATTTTCTTCTTCGACGGCGCCATTGGCTTTGGGACGGTAAAGGGTGGAATTGCGGTGTGTGATTTGAAATTGTTCACATACCTCCCTCATAAAGTGATTGTTTAGATTTTACGCATTGTCAGTAATGATAGTTTTTGGAATACCACAACGACAAATGATGTTGGAGTGTACAAAATCCACCACTGCTTTCTTAGTGACGGCTTTGAATGTGACTGCCTCGACCTATTTTGTGAAATAGTCAATAGCAACCCAGATTAATCTGTGCCCATTTGAAGCTCTCGGCTCGATTGGCCCAATGACATCCATTCCCCAGGCAACGAACGGCCAAGGTGCTGACATGGGATGAAATTCTGAAGGTGGTGCATGGATCAAATCACCATGTATTTGACACTTATGGCATTTCCAGACAAAGTTGAAACAATCTTTCTCCATGGTCATCCAATAATATCCTGCCCGCTGGATTTTCTTTGCGAGGACGTAAATGTTCATATGGGGACCGCATACTCCTGAATGTACCTCGTTCATAATCTTCTCAGCTTCTTTGGCATCCCTACACCTCAATAAATTTGAATCGGGAGTTATTCTATACAACACTTCCCCGCTTAAGAAGAAACTGCTGGCGAGCCTTCTGATAGTTCTCTTTTGGTCCCCATTGGCCTGCTTCGGGTATTCTTTTGTTTTCAAGAACCATTTGATATCATGATACCATGGTTGGACATCAGGCTCTATTTTGACCGTATTACAATAACCATGTCTTTCCCGTATTTGAAGCTCCAGCGGGTCAATATGGACATTTCCTAGATATGGCACCATTGCCACTAAGGTAGCCCGTGCATCAGTTAACTCATTGTGGCATCGAGGAATATACCTGAATTCGACGACTTTTAATCGTTTGCCAAGATCCTCCACATGTTTTCTATATGGAAGAAGCTTAACATTTCGAGTTTCCCACTCCCGTTGAGCTTGCTTGATGATCAAGTCAGAATCTCCCATGATCGATAACTCCTCTACATCTATGTCAATTGACATATTCATGCCCATTATGCAGGCTTCATATTCAACAGTGTTGTTTGTACAGAAGAACCGAAGATGGGCGGTGGCTGGATAGTGTTGTCCCGTGGGTGAAATCATGATTACCCCAATCCCAACAGCTTTTGCTTTTACGGCTCCATCAAAGAACATTTTCCAAGTGTTGGTGTTTTCTGGGATTACCTCGACTAAGTTTACTTCCTCGTTCGGGAAGTAAGTACTCAAAGGTTGATATTCATCATCGACAGAATTTTCAGCTAGGTGATCTGCCAAGGCTTGAGCTTTAATCGCCGTGGGGGTGACATAGACTATGTCGAACTCGGTGAGCAGGATTTGACACTTTGCTAATCTCCCGGTGGGCATTGGCTTTTGGAATATATACTGCAAAGGATCCAGCCTAGTGATGAGGTAGGTGTTGTAAGCCAACAAGTAATGCTGGAGCTTCTGAGCAACCCAAGTTAAGGTGTAGCAAGTTCTTTCCAATAAGGTGTACTTGGCTTCATAGCTTGTGAATTTCTTGCTCAAATAGTATATGGCTTGTTCTTTCTTCCCGGTCACATCATGCTGCTCGAAAACACACCTGAAGGAATTTTCCAACACCGTCAAATACAAGAAAAAAGGCCTTCCTGGTTCTGGTGGGACTAACACTGGCGGATGGGACAGATATTCTTTGATCTTGTCAAAATCTTCTTAGCATTCGTTCGTCCATTTAATTGCTGCATATTTCTTCAATAGCTTGAATATAGGCTCGCACGTGGATGTCAACTGAGCAATGAACCTGCTGATGTAATTCAACCTACCCAGCAAACTCATGACCTCTTTCTTGGTTCTCGGAGGAGGAAAATCCCGAATAGACTTTATCTTTGTCGGGTCCAGCTCGATGCCCCGTCGACTGACTATAAACCCCAACAATTTCCTTGATGGAACTCCGAAGGCTCACTTGGCTGGATTTAATTTTAAATCATACTTACGCAGACGTTTAAAGGATTTCCTCAGATACTGCACATGGTTGTCTTGCGTCCTAGATTTGATAATAACATCATCCACATACACCTCAATCTCCTGGTGCATCATGTCATGAAAAATGGCGGTCATAGCCCTCATATAGGTTGCCCCGGCATTCTTCAGACCGAATGGCATGACCCGGTAACAGTAAGTACCCTAAGGTGTGGTGAAGGCCGTCTTTTGTGCATCTTCTTTATCCATCAAAACCTGGTGATACCCAGTGTAACAATCTACGAAAGACTGTATCTCATGTTTGGCACAATTGTAAACCATGATGTGGATGTTTGGCAATTGAATTTTATCCTTGGGTCTTGCTTTATTCAAATACCGATAGTCGACACAAACTCAAACTTTCCTGTCTTTCTTAGGTACCGGGACCATATTAGCGAGTCGCGTGGTGTATTGGACCACTTAGATTACTCCAGCTTTAAACCGTTTAGTGACCTCTTCTTTGATCTTGTCACTGTCGCGCCCCCCTTTTTCAACTCCTCCTTTTGGATTAGTCGGGGTCTTGACATTATTGGGACAACTCGTTTCCTTTAGGGAAAGAGATATGCAAGGAATCAAATAGTCGCCACCTAATGATTTTTAAGGTGCGTTAGGGCACCTACTAAGGGTCATTTACAAACTTAGATTTGGATAACCAGATGTTGATACCCAATTTTTTCCCTCAAATTATTTTCAAACTTGTATATAAGCTTTCAAAATCACTCTTTACAATAATGAGTATTTTTCCTAATTTTTACATATTTTTATCTAAATTATTTCCCTATTTATTCAATATTTCGTATTTTTATAATTCATGAATCATGCTCTAAATAATTTCAAAATATTTTTCAAGTTCAGTATGTCATTTATAATCACTTTTTATTTATTAAAATCAAATTATTTCATAAATTGGCTAATTGAGTCTTATTTAATTGCAATTACAATTATTTTGCAATTGTGGCCTAATTAGACATTTTATACCTTTTAAAGTTCGAATTTATGTTTCTTACATTTTTAATATTGCCTAATTATTGTGATATTACTTATTTGAACTTAATTTCATCTTTTTATAATTATTAGGTATTTTAATTAATTAATTACCTATTTTCACTGGGTATTTAACATCTGGCCTATTTTTATTTAAAATCTAACCACATTTAGCTAGCCCAATTACCCAACCCAGACTCCAATTAAATACCCATCCCAAACCTTTCTCTTACCCGGCCCAACCCCCAGCTGATCTGAGTCGTTGATCAAATGAGATCAACGGCCCAAATCTCTTATTACCATAATTAACTCTAACCTACCCCCTCCCCCGTCTCTCATTCAATCGAGACCACTCTTTCTCTTTCGTCTCTTCTGCTCCCTCATCTCTCTAGAACATTCTGGGGTCTTCATCTTCTCCGATGGATTCCACCGCCTCTCCAGCCACCTCCAACCTTTTCCCTTTCGATCACCGGCCACTATGACGCCCCGTCTCTCTGGTTCTCTTCGTCTTTGAGGCGCTTTAAAGTTTTCGACCATGCCAGACGGCCATGAAAGCTCCTTCCTGGGTATTTTCGGCCTTCTCCGGCGAGGTTTGATTCAAGGATGCTATAACTACCACCATCCCTAAGTTTCACGGCAGGTTTTATCACCATCTCCGACATCTCTGAAACCCTAGCTTTTCAAACCTTCTGATTTTTCGTTTATTACAAGTATTACTGCACTCTTTCTCAAAAGGATTCCGTTTTTAAACGAGTTTTAGTTAGGGTTTCTTAACCCCTTTGCAAACGATTTTTTTTGTCTGGTTAAGTGTTATTCTGTATTCTTTACTATGTTTAAACAACATTATTTAGGTTCCCTTTAATTTGATTATGTTAAAAACCCCAATCTCTTGGCTTCAGCTTTGGGTTTTGGGTCTGTCTATGATAACTTGTTCGTTTAATTAGCATGTATGCTTGTTCCTCCTGAGTATGTTCTGAGTCTCTTCGATTTTACCCTATTTGGCTTATTAGGGTTTCTGATTTATCTCTATACTATAGTTTGTACTAATTTCCTTTAATCAGTACTGTCTCGTTTGAACCCCTGATTTCCTATGATTGATACTCTTTACTGATTCCTTGATTTCCCGTGATTGGTATTCTTTTACTGATTTACTATGATTGATATTATTTGTTGATTTCCTGTGATTGATACCCTTGTATTGATTTCCGGCTTATAAACTATCCTCTTACCTAATTATGTGATTGACTTTAATGTTAATAGATTCTTACAAGTATTTCTTTAATAAGAGCTCTTTTGAACCTAGCTCTAATTTCAGACTTACACTGTTTGAATTGTTTCCTTATCTGTTATGTTCCAGTTATACATTGATTTCCTTCCTTATTTGTTACTTGTTCTTACCGTTTGAGGTTGACACCCTTAATTAAGGAAGTACTTATACAGATTCTCCTCTAATTGGTTCTGAGTTCCATAATTAATGTGCATGTCACGACCCAAAACCTAAGGGTTCTGATGGCGCTGGACACCACTGTCAGGCAAGCCGACCCCTTAATCAGCTGGAACACTTTCATGTTTAACATTTTAGAATTGAAGCCTTTTATTGCATTTCATAGTCAAATAAATAAATTTGTAAATTAAACACGACAGAAAATCCATTTAATTCAGTAAAACAAGACTCAACACATCCCCTAAACCCGATGACACAAGTACATGAGCAATTTCTAAGGATCTATACAATTATACAACGCTTGTCCGAAAAACAAATTGGACAAAGGCAATAAATATAGAATGTAAGTACACAGAAGGGAGACTCCGGAAGTTGTGGAACGCCTCTGGATGAATGCAGCCCGTATAAGTCTCCAAATCAATCACTATACTATAAAGGTAACTGTGCAACAAAATGCACAGAAAGTGTAGTATGAGTACATATACATATATGTACCCATTGAGTATCCCGTCTAATCTCGAAGAGGTAGTGACGAGAGGTCGACTCGATACTCACTAAGGTCCGACAGTGATAATAATAGACATGATATAAGGAAAACAGTAGGCATGTAAGACAAATAAACATCGAAATGCATCAATATGAGGTATCCAAATAACGGTGGAAATCAAGCATGTCCTGTATCCGTCGTGGCGTACGGCCGATCCCAAAGTGAAATCACTCTCATCACTCCGTCGTGGCGTAGGGCCCGATCCCATAATGTAATCACTCTCATCACTCCGTTGTGGCGTACGGCCCAATCCCATTATGAAATTACTCTCATCACTCCGCCGTGGCATACGACCCGATCCCATTATGAAATACCTCTCATCACTCCGCCGTGGCATACGGCCCGATTCCATAATGTAATCACTCTCATCACTCCGCCGTGGCGTACGGCCCGATCCCATAATGAAATCACTCTCATCACCCGCCGTGGCGTACGGCCTGGTCCCATAGTGTAAAACAAGAACAATGGGAACGGGTCAAGTATCACTATCCTTTAGATGAAACATTACGAATCACAACAGAAGCACAAATCATATTTACATCATGACAGGGGAAAACAATGAACATGTCGTGGCCTAACTACCTGGACAAAACAATAATAGCCACTACGTACAGACTCTCGTCACTTGATGCGTACGTAGCCCCCAAACAAGTACACATAGAATTTGAAGTTACCTAGGGGGACAATTCCCTCTTACAAGGTTAGAGAGGAGGCTCACCTCGCTCCGAAGATTCATCACCGGCTTCCGAGCCCTTACGACGACCCCAACAGATGATCAACGCCCCAAAACTATCCAAATGACGATAATTCAATGAAAGTATACTCAATTGATCATAAGAAATTCAAATTACAGAGTTCCTCAACCCGGCTCAATGAAATGACCAAAATTACCTCGGGCCCCCGTGCCCAGACTTTGAAATTTATTGAAGAAAATCTCTACCCGAAGCTTTACTAATTCAATTACACAATTTACTCCAAAATTATGCTCAATTCGTGGCAAAAGTTACATTTACCCAAATTCTAGGTTTCTTCCAAAATCCCAATTTTTCCAACATATTTCATGTTTAATCTCATGTATAAACCTTTAATTAACTTGGAAATGATAAGGAACTACTTACCTCTTGATGCTTGATGAAAATCACCCTTTGAAATCCTCCAAAATCGCCCCAACCAAGTGAAGGAATTAATGAAATGGCCAAAATCCCGTTTTTTAAACAATCTGCCCAGATATTTACTCAGTGGGATCACGGAAAATTCTTTGTGATCGCGGAGTACAATTTTCCAGCCCAAAATTTGCTCTTCGCGATCTCGGAAAGAGCTCCGCGATCGCGGAGAACAATTGCCCAGCCTGCCCGGACAGCCCCCAGTAGAATAGTCATAAATGTTTGCACACAACTCCAAATGACAAATGCTTAAATGTTCTGAAAAGTAGACTTCAAAATCTATAACTTTTATGTGTTGGTCATCTCTCAATGCCTTATATATTTCTATATATAACCTGGAAAAGTCAGCCCATGTGCAACACAACTTTCTTCTTCATCTTCCTAGATACCCTGTAGTGTAACAGCCATATCTCTTTGTACCCAAACACAAATCATGAATGGTTTACCCTTCTAGAAACTAGACACAAAGGGATACAACTTTCATTTTTATACCATCTCAAAATTACTTATACATTGTGAGATATGAGCCTCCGAAGTCGAGTCAGTGCAGCAGAACATTTCTTCTATGCGATTTCTCAAGCATGCCTGCGATCGCACAGGCCTTTTTCCAGCTCCCTCCAAATCCTTCTCCGCGATCGCACCACTGAGGCCGCGATCGCACAGACCAAAAATCACCCCTCCCATTTTCTCCTCCGCGATCGCACTACAAGGGATGCGATCGCACAGCACACCAGAAACATCAGATGACAGTAGCACCAAAGTAGAGAAAAATGGCCCGAAACCACCGCGAAACACACCCGAAATCCCTTGGGACCCCGTCCAATCACACGAATCAGTCCCACAACATCCCAAAAACTTGTTTGAAGCTTCACATCACATCAAACAACACCAAAATCACGAATCACATTAAAATTCAACTTTATGAACTTTGAAAATTCCAACTTTCACATCCGATGCCGAAACCTATCAAATCACGTCCGATTGACCTCAAATTTTGCACACAAGTCATATTCGACATTATGGACCTGTTCCAACTTCCGGAATCGCATTCCGACCCCGGTATCAAATTTTCCTCCTCCGGTCGAATTTCTCAAAAACCTTCAAATTTCTAACTCCAGAATCACCATACGAAGCTATTCCCAGACTCAGAATCCCAAACGGACATCAATATCACTGAAATGCGCTTCAAGCCAAACTTAGGAAATTTCTTCAAAAATGCTGACTTCCACTACACCGAAACACTCCCGGGTTATCCAAATCCCGATCCGGACGCCCAAGTCCGAAATCATCATATGAACCTGCTGGAACCTTCGGATCTTGATTCCGAGGTCGTTTACTCAAAATTCCAATCTTACTCAATTTCTTCAACTTAAGGCTTCTGAAATGAGAATTTTCCTTTCAATTTAACTCCGAACCTCCTGAATTTCAACTCTGATCATACACACAAGTCACAATACCCGAAATGAAGTTGTTCATGACTCCCAACTACTGAACGACGTGCTGGATCTCAAAACAATCGGTCGGGTCGTTACATTCTCCCCCACTTAAATAGACGTTCGTCCTCGAACGTGCCAAGAACTACCCCTTAATTATCCGAAATCACTGTTTAACACCTCGCGCACCTGCCTGTGCTACCACAACCCAGTTGAGCATATTAGCTTGATAAAATCTGAAGGTATTCCCTTTTCCATATAATAAACTCAGACCCTAGTTCCAACACTTGAAATTCTCTGCCATGCATGTTTCTAATATGTAAAATCCATCATCTGACCACAATGACGCTCCCTAAACCTTAATATCCAGAATTCTACGAATTTGATGCTCTCAGAGCACCTTATAAGATACACACATACATCCTGCTATAATGCTGACGATACCACCACAACGGAGGAAATGTGTAGAAATTCCTAACCAACTGCAGAGTTAACTAAACATTGAATTCCTTCCTCCTGACTAAGATCATCATCTCACTACCACCAATGATTGTGATTGTCCTGTAATATACTTGCATAGTCTTATCACACCGATCCCAAATTTATAATTTTCGTCTCACCCAGTATGAACTTCTCAAACAACCAATCACCCCAAACACGGCCATTAGCCTCACAAGATGTCACAATGCGCCAATAGGGCACAATTCGAACACGACACATAAGGAAATGACTCCGGAAGGGACTACTCAACTCACGTAACAAATCTGAACTTTCCTCAGAAAATTACGAAGTAAAACACAAGAAAATAATTACAGGAACCTTGCTCACAATCACACTATTGCGGCGTGCAACCCGATCCAAATAACATACCCGTGGCGGCGTGCCACCCGATCCCATCATAAGGTTTACATAAGGAAATATACACGGAGTTGAATTGCTCACTATTACAAATCACTGAATATCGGCCACAAGCACGCTAAGTGCATAATACTATTCTGGGGAAACTGATAGAGCCATATGCTACAAACTCAAGCACAACTGGGGTGCGATATATATTCTGAATCTCAAGAGCCATCCTGCTCACGTAACCTCATCATTACGCAGAATCTCAACATATAAGAAATTACCAGGCCGTCTTACAACTCGCACGGCACAATCACAATATCATATGGATTTGACTATGGCGGAACAACGCCTGATATTCTAATCCCCCATCCTTGAGGAGCGCCACACCGAAATGAACAATCTGACTCGCCTGAAGCCCATAATCTTGTTTAAATCCATTCATTCATTTCAAGACGATTCTGTTCGCACGGAACTAGGCTGGTAGACTTACCTGGGTCCATAACAACCCACTTCTTTTCTCATAACACACAAGAACAACCATCATAGCCGGGATAAACACCCCAAAATCCGCAACTAACTGGATCGAATGCCCTTAAGGCATATATTCTCAAATAAGCAATATTATACTTCCTTATACTTAGTCTAAATCTGCAATCAATCAGGTGACTACAAGTCACGCTTACACAATCTTTCCGTGGTCACACTCCCACGACTTTCCACACAAGGCAACAAGTATGCACATCTGTAAAACAATTCAATGACTCGTAACCAGGATACAAGCCTCTTTCACCGAACACCGAACTCAGATGACACTGAAGAACATTCACATCCATTGCTCTTGCTCCTCTGAGCTCATGACATCCTTGATTCCTACTTCCGTTTACATACCGCTTATTGCACATAATATGCCAATATGGAATAGCATAGGAAGTTCCATCATAACTCCTGAACCACTAACAGGGTGAACACTTCATCCCATATAGAAACCTTTTACTTGCTTCAATTCATGAGAACCATAACAACACATAAGTGAGCTCTCACAATCACAATACATGCAAATCCTTAAGTAGTGGTCTGAACCACCATAACCTTTCCGGGACCCGCTTACACCTGACAGTCCATAGCACTTGAATGCTTCCAACTGAAATCTATTACGATGGTCGACGGGCCCCACACATACCTGCACAGACCATACACATACTCAAACATGCCGAAGGAGCTGATCACTGCCGTACTTGTGCCATTTCACCCATGACTAACCAATCTTTCTTCTTTTAATCATCTTTAGTTGCCTCAAAGGTAACAGTAACTTCCTTCAACACATAGCAGCTCAACCCTCACTCACCCCGAGTGACCTTGATTCATGAGACCATGCTGCCTAAATCCCGCAACCCGTCTCACAACCTCCTGATATTCTTTCTACAACCTGGAGTCTATTTCTCTCACTCCTCCGATACTATCCAGCGTGCTGAAATAACATAGAACACTCCAACCATCTTCCTTCCTCTTAGAGACTATACTACAGAAGCTCGATTCTTAATTATGCTGTTGCCTGAAACCCTTAAACACCGCATTCTCTAACTTTTGAATTCATTAGGACCACTACTGAGAGTCAACCTCTCTGACTGGCCCCGAATACAATCAACCCCAAGGCTCTCCTAGCACATGAACATCCTTTCACGAAGCACGTGACTGAGTCGCTACCCTTACAACTTGCCTATACCCTAAGCACGAATTCTTAGTCTTCCAAAGCCTAACCCTAGTCCAATAGGACCAACTTCGCACACATTTATCGAATGCCATGCTCAATTACCGATATACTCCTTTCCCTTAGCTGTAACAACTTGCCAATATGCCGACAATCCGCAACTCCATGGATGACACAACCCCACAACCCAACTGCAGGTGGTGGGACTCCCCCACTTTGGTTAACCTCATTCCTTTAAGCACTACCCGACTTCATTTCCTTATGCCTGGCCTTTTAGAAATGGAACCACCACCTATCACTTTTCACATATATTCCTTCATCGCGTGCTTCTCAATTGCATCCTTAATTCAACATCCTTCTTCGTAGCTCTTTGAGCCAGCAGATCACCACAACTTCAAACTCTCCGAAGATCATCTTTCTCGAGCTGCCTTCATTGGAGGTAACTGTTCAATTTTGAACCACTACACACCACGATCTCTGACAACTTCTTCTTCAACACCACTTCACAGCACTCTAACCCCATGCAACCAAAGAGCTATAACACCGGCGAATTTAACACATCCTATTCGATCAAACAACGATACCACAACACAGGTGAATACTCCACCTTGCTCGATATCACCAAGCTAACTACTTTATCAATCCGAACCGGACCATTCATAGTCCAAGTGCCTTTCCTCCGCCGGAACTAAAATACTGAAATCTCGAAACCACGCCTTGAGAAGACCTCCCTTCAAGTCATTCATTGCCCCTACATATGGGCAAACATCCTACCATTCTATCAACACCGCGCGATGTCCAATCGTAAGCATCATAACAACCTGATCATGGCCTCAAAGTCCTCAGAAACACAATTACTAAGCCGAAACAACATATTATTCTTCTGCAGGGCAACAACAACAGCCCCAACCAACTGCACATGGAAAACATCCCGTACCATATCCGTAGCACCATTTCAATTCCTCAACTCCTCGAATCATAGCGAGAGCTTCGCGACGTATAATATTTAGTAGGAAGAAACATAGGCATAAGCCTTAATGGAATCAAATCGCACGATGAGGAATCAAGAAGGGAAGTACTCCTACTGCCCTGTAGCCTCAACATAAGTACAGACGTCTTTGTACCGATCCGCAAGACTCTACTAGACTTACTCATGACTCGTGAAACCTAGGGGAACCTAGAGCTCTGATACCACATTGTCACAACCCAAAACCTATGGGTTGTGATGGCACCAGACACCACTATCAGGCAAGCCGACCCCTTAATCAGTTGGAACACTTTCCTGTTTAACATTTTAGAATTGAAGCCTTTTCTTGCATTTCATAGTCAAATAAATAAATTTGTAAATTAAACACGACAGGAAATCCATTTAATTCAATAAAACAAGACTCAACACATCCCCATGACCTGATGACACAAGTACATGAGCAATTTCCAAGGATTTATAAAATTATACAATGTTTGTCCGAAAAACAAATTGGACAAAGGCAATAAATATAGAATGTAAGTACACAGAAGGGAGACTCCAGCAGCTGTGGAACGCCTCTGGATAAATGCAGCCCGTATAAGTCTCCAAATCAATCACTGTACTATAAAGGTACCTGTGCAACAAAATGCACAGAAAGTGTAGTATGAGTACATATACATATATGTACCCAGTGAGTATCCCGTCTAATCTCAAAGAAGTAGTGACGAGAGGTCGACTCGATACTCACTAAGGTCCAACAATGATAATAATTGACAGGATATAAGGAAACAGTAGGCATGTAAGAAAAATAAACATCAAAATGCATCAATATGAGGTATCCAAATAACGGTGGAAAACAAGCAAGTCCTGTATTCGCTGTGGCGTACGGCCCGATCCCAAAGTGAAATCACTCTCATCACTCCGCCATGGCGTACGTCCCGATCCCATAATGTAATCACACTCATTACTCTGTCGTGGCGTACGGCCTGATCCCATAGTGTAATCACTCTCATCACTTCGCCATGGCGTACGGCCTGATCCCATAGTGTAATTACTCTCATCACTTCGCCATGGCGTACGACCCAATCCCATAATGAAATCACTCTCATCACTCCGCCGTGGCGTACGGCCGGATCCTATAATGAAATCACTCTCATCACTCCATCGTGGCGTACGACCCGATCCCATAGTGTAATCACTCTCATCACTCCGCCGTGGCGTACGGCCAGATTCCATAGTGTAATCACTCTCAACACTCCGCCAAGGCGTATGGCCCGATCCCATAATGAAATCACTCTCATCACTCCGACGTGGCATACGGCCCGGTCCTATAGTGTAAAACGAGAACAATGGAAACGAGTCAAGTATCACTATCCTTTAGATAAAACATTACCAATCACAACAGAAGCACAAAGCATATTTACATCATGACAGGGAAAAACAATGAACATGTTGTGGCCTAACTACCCGGACAAAGCAATAATAGCCATTACGTACGGACTCTTGTCACTTGGTGCCTACGTAGCCCCCAAACAAGTACACATAGCATTTGAAGTTACCTAGGGGGACAATTCCCTCTTACAAGGTTAGAAAGGTGACTCATCTTGCTCCAAAGATTCATCACCGGCTTCCGAGCCCTTACGACGACCCCAACGGATGCGCAACGCCCTAAAACTATCCAAATGACGATAATGCACTGAAAGTATACTCAATTGATCATAACAAATTCAAATAACAGAGTTCCTCAGCCCGGCTCAATGAAATGACCAAAATTCCCTCGGGCCCCCGTGCCCATACTTCGAAATTTCTTGATGAAAATCTCTACCCGAAGCTTTACTAATTCAATTACACAATTTACTCAAATTTATGCTCAATTTGTGGCAAAAATTACATTTACCCAAATTCTAGGTTTCTTCCAAAATCCCAATTTTTCCACAACTTTTCATGTTTAATCTCATGCATAAACCTTGAATTAACTTGGAAATGAGGAGGAACTACTTACCTCTTAATACTTGATGAAAATCACCCTTTGAAATCCTCCGAAATCGCCCCAACCAAGTGAAGGAATTAATGAAATAGCTAAAATCCCGTTTTTTAAATATTCTTCCCAGATATTTACTCAGTGCGCTCGCGGATCACGGAAAGAGCTTCGCGATTGCGGAGAACAATTGCCCAGCCTGCCCGGACAGCCCTCAGTAGCATAGTCATAACTTTTTGCACACAACTCCAAATGACAAATGGTTAAATGTTCTAAAAACTAGACTTCAAGATCTATAACTTGCATGTGTTGGTTATCTTCCAATGCCTTATAGATTGCTAGATATAACCTGGAAAAGTCCGCCCATGTGCAACACAACTTCCCTCTTCATCTTCCCAGACACCCTGTAGTGTAACAGCCATATCTCTTTGTACACAAATCCAAATCATGAATGGTTTACATTTATAGAAACTAGACACAAAGGGATAAAACTTTCAATTTTACACCATCTCAAAAGTCCTTATAGATTGTGAGATATGAGCCTCCAAATCGAGTCAGTGCAGCAGAACATTTCTTCTATGCGATCGCATAAGCATGCCTGCGATCGCACAGGCCTTTTTCCAGCTCCCTCCAAATCCTTCTCCGTGATCGCACCACTGAGGTCGCGATTGCACAGACCAAAAATCACCCCTCCCATTTTCTCCTCCACGATCGCACTACAAGGGATGCGATCGCAGAGCACACCAGAAACATCAGATGACAACGGCAACAAAGTAGAGAAAAATGACCCGAAACTACCCTGAAACACACCCGAGACCCCCCGGACCCCGTCCAATCACACGACTCAGTCCCACAACATCCCACAAACTTGTTTGAAGCTTCACATCACATCAAAAAATGCCAAAATCACGAATCGCACTAAAATTCAACTTTATGAACTTTGAAAATTCCAACTTTCACATCCGATGTCGAAACCTAACAAATCACGTCTGATTGACCTCAAATTTTGCACACAAGACATATTCAACATTATGGACCTGCTCCAATTTCTGGAATCCCATTCCGACCCCGGTATCAAAGTTTCCTCCTCCGGTCGAATTTCTCAAAAACCTTCAAATTTCTAACTTTAGCCAAATAGCTTCAAAATAATCTACGGACATCCGAATTCACTTCCGATCGCGCTCCCAACTCCAGAATCACCATACGAAGCTATTCCCAAACTCGGAATCCCAAACGGACATCAATATCATTGAAATGCGCTTCAAGCCAAACTTAGGAAATTTCTTCAAAAATGTTAACTTCCACAATATACACCGAAACGCTCCCGGGTTATCCAAATCTCGATCCGGACATACACTCAAGTCCGAAATCATCATACGAACCTGTTGGAACCTTAGAATCCTAATTCCGAGGTAGTTTACTCAGAATTCCAGTCTTACTCAATTTCTTCAACTTAAGGCTTCTGAAATGAGAATTTTCCTTTCAATTTAACTCCGGACCTCCTGAATTTCAACTCTGACCATACACACAAGTCACAATACCCAAAATGAAGTTATTCATGACCCCCAAATGCTGAACGGCGTGTTGGATCTCAAAATGACCGGTTGGGTCGTTACAATGCTATTGTGATTCTTACCTTATTTGCCTTGCTTTCAAACTACTATATTTATGGTTCCCTTCTACTATCATAAGGAGGTCTTCTAGACACGAACACACACATCAGTATATTGCTCTGTCTATTGTTCTTTCTCTCTTGCTCTCTTTTTTCTATTTCTCCTCTCTACTTTGCCTATTATTAGCCGGCTGTTAAGCCAAGGCTACTACTGTGCTATCACTCTGCTCTCTTCTGCTTTTCTCTCATCACGGGTATGCTCTAATTTAAGTTTACAGTATCCTAAACAATATGTTTCAATTTTGCCTGAGATTCTTGTTGTTTCTTTTGTGTTTTTACTTATGGTTCTATTACCTACCATGTAACTAGCATGTCTACTCCATTGCTATGATCTCTCTTCTTATTCTAGCTTAACATGATTCATGTTTTCCTCTATGTGATTCATTATGGCCTATGTGACTCTTTGACTATGTGATTACTTTCCCTCTTCTATCTGCATACCTAGCATCTTTTTCTGCATTTTCCTTATCAACTATCTGGCCTTAATGCCCTATAATACTTGGTATTCTCAGATTCTCCATCTATGATATATGCTAAACTCTTGGCATGTCATATTCTGTGAAATCTGTAACTTTATTCTAAGAGCTAATTATGTGCAAATCTACTTCTACCACTGCTTGTCCCCAACCCCCTTCCCTGTTTGTGATTGTTTGCTGAGTTATGACTATTCTGCTATTTCTCTTTCAAACTGGTTTTCATAAAAATCCTTTTATTATCGCTGAAGCTATGTTATTTCAAACTCCCTTTCAAAACTCAACTCTGAGCACTTCACACTATTCCTAGACCTTTAGGTTCCACCTCCCTCAGTGTGAGCATTGCCTAGGGACCTTGAGTTCCCTCTGAACTTTGACACAGTGAGGCAGGTTACTCTACACTGCACATATCTCAACTTGGGCAATTGTTGGGTGCTGGAATTGGCCAGGGCCTTCACAAGGACCTTTGGGAGCTTTGTCGCACCCAGGCTATGTAAGGATGTGAAACTTGAAAGGGGTGAGGCTGGAAGATTGGGCCTGTTTGAAAGCTCCCTATAGAATAGCTTCTTGTTTTCCTTTTTATAATTACTGTAATTCATTCGATATGGGCTGTGATAATTTGTAAACAAACTATTGGGGTTGTATAGTGAAATGGGGAGGGGGTTATTCATGCTTAGTTAAGTAATGGGTATAAATCATGACTATAGGTTTTACTTCCTGTGTGTGTAATAGTATCATGTTTAGGACATGCATATCATTAGAAACCATACTTAGGATTCTTTATTTCAGCACACATATATTATATTCATGCCACCTGAACCGTGTTTCCAGGTTATAACTCTAAACGAATAATCAAATGTAATGCTCATGCATTTATAACCATGCCATATAGAAGCCATGTTTTAAGATGATATTTTGTGCATTAGATATCCTGCATGTAGGATTTATATTTGTCGGAACTTGGATGCTTAGTTAACCTGTCTCTAATATAATAACCTCACTAAAATATGGTCAAAAACGTTTCTACAAATTTATCATCACTTATGTCTTTTAAAACAGAGTCAAAGTAATCATGTTCACCTTTAGGCAAATATGCCTAGGCAAACTTTAGGCCTAATACGTAATTAAAATCAAATCAACTATGCTGGGTTTAATCTGCCTCTTTTGAAATTTCCCAAACTCTGATTATGCTTTCTTGGAATCCACTCTATTTTACTAAACTCCTATGCTGCTTTTAAAATAATTTTGAAATTGTGCGCTTTCTTACTTCTCATTACTGACTTCAGGATTTCTGATTCCTATCATATCTTCAAACTGTTAAGTTTTTCAGAGTTACTTCATTATATAAAGTTGTTCTATTTCTGAATACTATCTAAAGCTTTTTCTAAAAATGATGTGATAAAGTCCTATGAACTACTGGATTTTTGTACTCACTTTTGGATTATTGAATTTCAAATAAATACACTCCTGCTCAACTTACTGATTTTCTAAAAGTTCTCTAAATTGCTGTGTACTCCTGAAAGTTGGTATTTCTGAATCCCTCAGCCCCAGTTAAATCTTCTGCCTTCATCAAGGTTTTCCAACTCAAGCCTCTACTGTTTTACTAAAATTCATGTTTTGGAACTCCCATGTTAAGACTTTAATTGTGTTTGAGACGTGCTATTTACATGTCTATTTGTGGAGAGTTCTGTGAGCCTTTACTTGTCTTTATATGCTCCCTTATATGTGTTGTCCTACTTGCTTTTGTATGTCGCTTAGTATTTTATCCTTTGCACCTAAGGGTTCATCCTAGTCCCCGCCTTTGTAGGAACAGTAGTCCCAACTACCCTCCGGGACTTATAGGATGGGACGGGTGATAGCATGCAATAAGCATTCGTGACAAACACATGCGCTTTAAATAACCTTTACGGGATGGGAAGGGTAGAATACGGATATGATGACCGGTGCGCTAATACCACGTGTAGCCGCCTCATTGAGGAAGTGACATACCGGGTATTGCATTGATGTGATCTGTATTTCTTTAAACCTAGGATAGTTCTTTTAAATACTTGTAATGTTTTCTTACCAAAGCTTTTTAATAAAACTTGTACTTTATGTGAAATCCCCTCTTATTTGAGCCTTTATTTGCTATTTGTCTATTCGTCAGAATTCACAAAACTTCTTGGCTGGGACCCACAATTGTGGATCCTGAGGGGTGCCTAACACCTTCCCCTTGGGATAATTTCAAGCCCTTACCCGTTCTCTGGTAATGCAAGCTAGTCCATGAGGTATCAACTCTAGGTGCCCTAACGCACCGTTAAAATCGTTAGGTGGCGACTCTTCCTTTTCCTTTAAGGAGCTGTCCATAATGTCCTAAACCCAATCTCTTCGTACCTAACCCGTGCGATAGGAAAAAGGGGGAGCGACACCAGATATAGGGTAAGGGCTTGAAATTACTCCAAGGGGAAGGTGTTAGGCACCCCTCAGAGTCCACAATTGTGGTTCCTGGCCAAACAATTGTCGCGCCCCCTTTTTCTATCGCACGGGTTAGGTACGGAGATATCGGGTTTATGACATTCTGGACAACTCCTTAAAGGAAGAGGTTTAAGGAAGAGTCGACACCTAACGATTTTGTGGTGCGTTAGGGCACCTAGAGTAGATAACTCATTGAACTAGTTTGCATTACTAGAGATTGGGTAAGGGCTTGAAGTTATCTTAAGGGGAAGGTGTTAGGCACCCCACAAGATCCACAATTGTGGGTCCCAGCAAAGAAGTTTCGTAAATTTGGACGGTAAACAAACAGCAAATAAGGCTCAGATAAGAGGGGATTTCAATCAAGTATAAAATCTTTATTGAAAGGTTCTGAAAAACATTATAGGAAAACATTTGAATGAAATTATCCTAGGTTTAAAGTAATACGGATCACATCAATGCAATACCCGGTATGTCACTTCCTCAAAGAGGCGGCTACACGTGGTATTAGCGCATCGGTCATCATATACGTATTCTGCCCTTCCCACCCCGTAAAGGTTATTTAAAACGCGTGTGTTGGTCACGAATGCTTATTGCGTGCTATTACCTGTCCTGTCCTATAAGTCCTGGAGGGTACTTAGGACTACTACTCCTACAAGGTGAGTACTAGGCTGAACCCTTAGGTTTAAAGGATAAAATGCTAAGCAACATACATAACAATTAGGACTACATGTAAGGGAACAAGTAAAGACAAATAAGGGCTCACGGATTCCTCCACAGGTAAACATGTAAGTAGCACGTCTCAAACACAGCTAAAGTCTTAAAGACATGATTTAAAACAGAGGTTTGTAGTTAAAGAAAAATAGTAAGTTCCGACAGTTGTAGTAAAAGGATATGTTTTGACAACTTAGTAGGGAAAGCAGAAGGTTCAGTTAAGACTGAGTAATTCAAAAGGGGGACTGAGCCAGCAGTTTAAAGAGAACTGTAGTAAAAGGAGTAAATTGTTCTAGAAAATACTGTAGCTTTACAGAAATACTGAGCAAAGATTCAAAGTAGCATGATTTTGAGCAGGGTGAGGTAACTTTGAAACCCAGTAATTTAAAAAACATAATGGAACAAGAATCAGATAATGTTTTAGTAAAGAGGAAATAAATGCATGATTACCAGAATCAGTATTTTGAAAACAGTAGAGTTTTAGAGTAAAGTATAATGAACTGCAAAGAGGTAAAGAACAGGAGTGAAAAAAGCAGTAAGGTTTGAGATTTTCAAAAGGAAGTGATTGGTTCTAATACCAGCAAGCAAACACAATTGGTTTGATTTTAATACTTATTAGGCCTAAAGTTTGCCTAGGCGTCGTATACATTGCCTAATTATCTTGAAGGGTGAACATGCATATTTTGATTTTAATTTTAAGAGGGATACGTTTACAGAAACGTTTTAAACAGTTAACCATATTTTAGCGAGATTAAATTAACATGTTGATTAGGTGTTTCAATGACTGCAACTCGAACAAGTATGAAGCTCTAAATAACAGGATATCTAATGCACATAGGAATACCTAAAACATGATTTCTAAATGCTAATGATTATGAGAATGTAGTAATAGCCTTATAACAATCTTATTACTTGTTATAGTTGTGAATTATAATCATGGTTTGCAAGATGAGTATAATAGAAATGCTGAAAGTAAAGAACCTAAAGCAGGATTTCTAATGCATGAGGTGNCCCCCCCCCCCCCATATTCACTATCCAGCCCCAACTATTCGTTTATAAGTTATTACAAACTGGTAATAAATGAATTACAGTAATGAAAAGTAAAATAAAAAGTTACTTCTATAGGGAGCCTTCAATCAGGCCCAATCTTCCAACCTCACTCCTTTTGATTTTCACAACCTTAATATGGTCTGGGTGCGGCAAAGCTCCCTAGGGCCCTCATTGGGTCCCTGGCCAATACCAGCACCCAAACAAATTGCCAAACATTGAGACAAGTGCAGTGTGGAATTACCAGCCTTGTATGTCAGAGTTTAATGGGTACTCAGAGGTACCCAAAGCAGTTCTCACACGAAGGGGGTGGAACCTAAAGTCCTAAGAGTAGTGTGAAGTTCTAGAAGGAGAGGGAAGGTTTGTAGTTGTAGAAAAGATTTTAACAAACTGGAGAGTGATTTTTGAAAGGTTAACTTAAAACAAACAGAACCACTAATCACAAAGGCTCACCAGTATAGAGTTGCACACAAGGACAATGGGTGAAGGGGACAAATAGATCACATAGTACCAATGGAGATACAGAGACTTAGAAAAACTCACAAAGCATGAATACACGAAATCTAAGAGATTCAGGGGACCAAAAAATGGTCAAGTTTAGACATAATAGTAGACAGTAACAGAGTACAGTTATGACAGGTGAGGTTAAAAGCAAATAACCATTATATAAGCATATAAATCACAAGCAGGATGAGTACTAACAGATAAAAAGGTTCAGGGGATCAGGGGGCACATGATAATGATAAGAAAAGGAAGTAGCCTAACAGATGTATACAGGAATAGGCAAGGCCTACGACCAATATTGATGCAATCATGAACATGTAAAGAGATGAGCATGGAAAGTACTAAAGGACAAACAAGGAGTTAATTGCATGTTGAACAGTAGAAGCATAGGTAGAAAACAATTAAGAGTATGATATACTGAAGTAGTAATAACCACATTGGTTTGGAACTTTTGAAATTAATCAGGACATACTAGTAACAAGAGAGCACATCAGAATGCAAGAGCCAAGTATGAGCACAACATTGGCCTTGGCTTTTCAGCCGGTTAATAATAGACAAGAGCAGGGAACAACAATAGAGCAGAGAAAGAAAGAGAGAAAGAGCACAAGAGAGAATAGTGTTTGTTGTTGTGTGTGCTCGTGATTGCAATGTATTCGTGTCCGTAATGCAAAAGATAATGGAGTATTTATAATGCTGAAAACGAGTAGCAAATAAGGCAACAAACAATAGTTCAGCAATAATTATGGAAATGGGTATCAATTATAATCAAATCAGCATAAGGACTTCCTTTAATTAAGGGATCATGTACAAACGGTAATAAGTAGTGCCAAACAAGGAAATAAATCACATAAGAACTATTTTAACATATAGCTTAGGTATAGAGCATGTAATTGGGGCCAAGTTCACAATACCCTAATTAAGGAAAATATATGGGTTGGGTAATTGGGTTGGGAATGTGGCTAATATTTAAATAAAATAGGGCTAAATGTTAAACACCCAATAAAAATAGGTAATTAATTAATTAAAATATATAATAATTGTGAAACGATGAAATTAAGTTTAAATAAGTAAAATTAGAGTAATTAACTGATATTGAGTGAAAAATACATAAATTTCGAATTGAAAACAATAATTTCTAATTAGGCCATAATTGCAAAAATTATCGTAATTGCAATTAAATGAGACCCAATTGGCCAATTTATGAAATAATTGAATTTTAATAGATAAACAATAATTATAAATAACATACTGAGCTAGGAAATATTTTTGAAATTATTTAGAGCATAATTTATCAATTATTTAAATATGAAATACTGAATAAACAAGGAAATAATTTAAATAAAAATATGGGAAAATAGGGAAAAAATCTCATTACTGCAAAGAGTAATTTTGAAAGCTTATATGCAAGTTTGAAAATAATTTTGAGGATAAATTGGGTATCAACAGCTGCCTCTCTTTACTCGGAAAGGATGAAAGAGTTGTTGGGTAAAGATATGATAGCCAATTTTGACCGAGAAAACTGTGGGATAGAATTTGGTCGCACCCTGGCTTTTGAGCTGCCTACATATCCTTGGTTTTACAGGAATTAGGACGTATGTAGTTCCGGAATCATCGGCGAAATATACCGGTGATGTTTCACAAAAACGACGCGAGGTGCGAAGTAGGGTAAAAGTAGGAAGGTCTTACGGGGTTGTATCGGAGAACTGGAGCGGTTTGCTCCTGCCTGGTTGGCTGTTCCGGCCAGGTTACCTGCAAATAGAGAACATGCGTATATTGTGCATAATATAAAAATGATGAAAGTTTCCATTGGACTATGAATGATGTCTTCGGACATTTTAGGATGATGTCCTTAGACCATGATGTCCTGGGCCATGAATCGCTTGGTGCGGGATTCACAGGCTATGAAATGATGTTCTCGGGCCATGAGGATGGTGCCTCTGAACCATGATGCCTTTGAATAATGATGTGTAAATTGAAATAAAGAGATCCTCAGGCCATGAAATGATGTTCTCGGGCCATGGAGATGGTGCCTCTGAACGATGACGCCTTTGGACAAGTTGGCGATATTTCAGCCCATGAAGAATGCAGTAGTATGATGTTGACAAGACAGAGCTTAGTCTTGCGATTTCAGAAAGGAAAGAGGGGCAGAGCTTAGCCCCAGAGAAAGCGTAAGTAAATAACATCGCGAAAGGTGATTGCTTTGAAAAGGTAAATAGGAACTTTGCGTAATGAAGTAAAATGCGGAGAGAGGTAGCGTAGAACCTCGGAAGGCAGAATGGTAGCCTTATGCGGTGCATGAATAAAGTGCAGGAGAGGTAGCGTAGAACCTCGGAAGGCAGAATGATAGCCTTATGCAGTGTACAATGCAGATGGAGGTAGAGCTTAACCTCGGAAGGTATAATGGCGGACTTATGCAAAGATGCGAATGCAGGGGAGGTAGAGCTTAACCTCGGAAGGCAGAATGGTAGCCTATGCAAAGATGAGAATGCAGGGGAGGTAGAGCTTAACCTCGGAAGGCAGAATAGTAGCCTTATGCAATGCGAGAAAATGCAGGGAGACAGTGCTTAGTCTCGGAAGGCAGAACAGTAGCCTTATGCAATGCAAGAAAATAAAATGACAGTAAGAGTTCTTAGCTGATGATAAAATTCAGCGATACGATTGTTGTGAATAAAGCGTTGTTTGTGATAAGCGTTGGCATGTGCGACAAGTTCGAGAGCGCATCCTTGAGAAGTATGCGTCTTGCGGGGATAATAAGATATTTTGGGCTTTCGCCGTATTTGTGCCTGCATCCAAAGAAAAATCGTGAGTTCTGTAAAGGGGAGGGTTAGTTCGTATCCCCGCTGGCTCGGCTCGGCCTATTTGCTTGATAATGATAACTTTGTTGTACCATGGGGGTAGCGGTTCTAAACAAGCTGTTTTGGGAAGTAAATATGCATGGTTTTATAAAATATAACATACAATTTAAAACAAATTTCTTTGGATGAAACGACGACCACGACTCGGTTCAAGACATTGCAGCCTCTCTTGTTACGAAATTTTGAGGGTCCTCCTCAAAATTCTGCCCCAGTTTGATAGGTGAATGCGTCTGGCTGCTGCTTGTGCGGCGACCGGCTGAACTTGCTTCGGAATTTTGAGGTCCCTCTTTAAAATTCTTCCCCACTTTCCATTCGTGGGGGAAATAAAATTTTTATTAAAATGTGACCGAACCCATAGGGCTGCCTACGTATCCCTTCTTAAATGGGAATCAGGTCAGGCGTAGTTCAATTTACAACATTGATAGAAACATAACAATTACACATAGTAGCGCTTGACTGCATCTGAGTTGATTGGTTTAGACCAAATTTCTCCATCCATTTCTGCAAGTATGAGTGCTCCTCCTGTTAGTACTCGGTGAACCATGTACGGGCCTTGCCAATTGGGAGAGAATTTCCCATTGGCTTCATCTTGATGAGGAAAGATTTTCTTTAACACCAGTTGCCCCGGTGTGAATCGTCTCGGCCTGACTTTCTTGTTGAAGGCTCTGGTCATTCTATTCTGATATAGTTGACCATGACAAACTGCGTTCATTCTCTTTCCGTCTATGAGGGCCAATTGCTCATAACGACTTCTTACCCATTCTGCGTTCCTGAGCTCAGCTTCTTGTATGATTCTCTGAGATGGAATTTCAACTTCAGCAGGAATGACGGCTTCTGTAACGTATACCAACATGTAAGAAGTTTCCCCAGTTGATGAGTGAACCGTGGTGCGGTATCCCAGTAGGGCGAATGACAGCTTCTCGTGCCACTGCTTGTGCTTCTCTATCATCTTTCTCAATATCTTCTTGATGTTCTTGTTGGCAGCCTCAACGGCTTCATTCATCTGCGGTCTGTATGTTTTGGAGTTCTTGTGCTTGATCTTGAAGGTTTCACACATTGCTTTCATCAAATCACTGTTTAGGTTGGAACCATTGTCGGTGATGATCGACTCTAGAACTCCGAACCGACAAACAATGTGGTCGCGGACAAAGTCGGCCACGACCTTCTTAGTAACTGCTTTGTAAGATGCTGCTTCAACCCATTTGGTGAAATAGTCAATGGAAACCGGAATGAACCTGTGTCCATTGGAGGCTGCAGGCTCGATTGGTCCAATAACATCCATGCCCCAAGCGGTGAACGGCCAGGGTAAACTTGTTGTTAAGCTCACTGGGAGGTACCTTTATCATATCCCCATGTATCTGACAGTGGTGGCATTTACGGACATACTAGATTCAATCTGTTTCCATGGTCATCCAGAAATAACCAGCCCAAAGTATCTTCTTTGCTAGGACGAACCCGTTCATAAGAGGACCGCATGTGCCAGCATGTATTTCCTCCAACAGTTTCGTTGCTTCCTTTGCCTTGACACATCTTAGCAAGCCCAAATCAGGAGTCCTCCTTTACAGGATTCCTCCGCTGTGAAAGAAATTGTTTGACAACCTTCGAAGTGTGCGTTTCTAAGTAGCGTTTGTAAGCTGTGGATATTCTCCCTTCGCCAAATACTCCTCGATATCATGAAACCAAGGCTTTTCGTCCGGTTCTTCTTCAACATTGGCGCAATAGGTTGGCTGATCGTGGATCTTTACAGAGATGGGATCGATGAAATTCTTGTCTGGATGCTGGATCATAGATGACAAGGTAGCCAATGCATCGGTGAACTCATTTTGGATTCTGGGGACGTGCCGGAATTCAATCTTTGTGAACCTCTTTCTCAATTCCTATACACAATGTAGATATGGCAATATCTTGGAATATTTAGTCGCCCATTCTCCTTGTACTTGGTATATCAATAGGTCTGAATCACCAATCACTAATAACTCATGAATGTTCATGTCAATGGCCAAGTTGAGCGCCAAGATGCAGGCCTCATATTCAGCCATGTTGTTGGTGCAGGGGAACCTGAGTTTGGCGGATACCGGATAGTGCTGACCAATTTTTGATATTAGGACTGCTCCAATACCTACGCCTTTGAAGTTTGCGGCCTCGTCAACGAACATCCTCCAACCATTGTAGGATTCTACAATGTCTTCTCCTACGAATGATACCTCTTCATCAGGAAAATACGTTTTCAGGGGTTCGTATTCTCCGTCCACAAGATTTTCAGCAAGATGATCTGCTAGTGCTTGTCCCTTGACCGCCTTCTGAGTCACATAAATAATGTTGAACTCACTTAATAGGATATGCCATTTAGCTAGTTTGCCAATGGGCATGGGTTTCTGAAAGATGTACTTTAGCGGATCCATCCTTGATATGAGGTATGTTGTGTAGGCACAGAAATAATGTCTCAGCTTTTGCGCGACCAAAGTCAGAGCACAGCAAGTGCGTTCCAGTAGAGAATACCGGGCCTCATACGGAGTGAACTTCTTGCTGAGGTAGTAGATTGCATGCAGTTTCCTCCCTGTTTCGTCATGTTGCTCGAGAACGCAACCGAAAGCTTCGTCTAACACAGCAAGGTAGAGTAATAGAGGTCTACCCGGCTCAGGAGGTACCAGAACTGGTGGTGTTGAGAGGTACTCTTTGTTCGAAGGCCTTTTGACAATCCTTAGTCCATTTAGTTGCAGTGTCTTTTCTCAGTATCTTGAAAATTGGTTCACAAATGACAGTGGACTGGGCTATGAACCGGCTTATATAATTGAGCCTTCCTAGAAAACTCATAACATCCTTCTTGTTCCTTTGTGGCGACAATTCTTGGATAGCTTTGACCTTTGAGGGATCCAGTTCTATCCCTCGGCGACTGACAATGAACCTCAGCAACTTGCCAGCAGGAACCCTGAATGCGCACTTTGTAGGGTTAAGTTTCAGATTGTACTTCCTTAACTTGTTGAAGAATTATCTCAAATCTTTCATGTGATCAACATATTTCTTTGATTTGATGATGACGTCGTCCACATATACCTTGATCTCCTTGTGAATCATATCATGGAATATAGTAGTCATGGCTCTCATGTAGGTGGCCCCTGCATTCTTCAGACCGAATGGCATCATCTTGTAGCAATACACTCCCCACGGCGTAATGAATGCCATTTTCTCAGCATCTTCCTCGTCCATCCAAATCTGATGGTAACCAGCAAAACAATCTACAAAGGACTGCAACTCGTGCTTGGCACGATTGTTAATTAAGATGTGTATGTTTGGCAGGGGAAAGTCGTCTTTCGGACTGGCCCGGTTGAGATCCCGGTAGTCGACGCAGACTCTGACCTTCCCATCTTTCTTTGGTATAGGCACAATGTTGGCTAACCATGTTGGATACTCAACCACCGGAGAACTCTGGCGTTGATTTGCTTGGGGACCTCTTCTTTGATTTTCAAGCTCATGTCTGGCTTGAATTTCCTGAGCGTTTGCTTTATCGGTGGGCATGTCGGATCGGTTGGCCAATAGATGTACTGAGACCAGTCATTTCAACATACGGCCAGGCGAATATGTCCTCGTACTCTCTTAAGAACTTAGTGTATTACTCTTTTTCTGACGGTGAAAGATGGATGCTGATGTGAGTTTCTTTGACGTTCTCTGCATTTCCCAGGTTGACGACCTCAGTCTCGTCCAAGTTAGACTTAGGTCTATTCTCAAAGTTTTCGACCTCCTTAATAATGTTGTGTAAAATAGAGTAATGGGAGAGAAAACAGTAGCGAGTAAATATAAGAAATTATAAAGAAACTGGAAATGCTTTGATAAATTGAATAATTGTTTGAACATAGGAGCTCTTTCTTGCAGAAATAAAAATGCGAAAAGCAAAAAATTCTTTAAATAAATAAACTGTAAAGAAATGCTTGTTTCGTTAGCCTTGCTACCCCAAGGCTCGACGGGCTTTGGTTGTCCTGACGGACCAATTGTTGAGATATGATCCCTTGCTCATGACTTGTATAGAAGGGCCTTCCTCCCCCTCCTCTTCGAGAATGACACAGCAGTCCATATCCTCATCATCCAGAAATAGATCCCTCATTGCCGCTAGCGCTTCCACCTCGTCTGTACCATATATGATGTCAGCTGGATGGAAAGTCTGCTCTATGTGGGGTATTGGCTTCTCCAGTGGGTAGTAAGGACCGCGCCATGGTGGCGACCAGTTATTGAATTCTTCCCAAGTATAATCATACCCTAGACCGAAGGTAGTACCGTGTTGCTTGAGTTTTATAGACTTTGTGATTCCCTGGAGATTTTTACCGAGTCCTTTGCCTGGCTCGTACCCTTGCCAGTTCAATATGCTTTCGGTCTTACTGTCCCACCACTTGTCCTTGTCAATGGCGTTAACACGTTCAACTTTGTGGTAGATTTCTCCACCCAACTTCCTCCTTCAATCGATGACCAAAATGGTTTGGCGACCGTAGATATGGTTACTACCGTCGCCATGAATGATTACCTCTTGGTGATTCCATTCAAACTTCACAGCTTGGTGTAAGGTTGATGCCACGGCCCCATCAGCGTGGATCCAAGGTGGCCCCAACAGCAGGTTGTATGATGCAGGCACGTCTATCACTTGGAAGTCTACATCGAACGAAGTAGGCCCCATCTGTAAGCACAAGGTGATTTATCCTATGGTAGACCTCTACGAACCATCAAAACCCTTCACGTTGATCTCTTCTTCTCTTATCTCATATAGACTCTTGCCCAATTTCTTGAGCGTGATCAGCGGACAGATGTTGAGGCTGGAACCCCCATTCAACTAGGATCCTTGTGATGAAATGATCCTCACATTGCACAGTGATGTGCAGTGCTCTGTTATGTCCTAATCCTTCGGGCGACAGCTCATCTTCATGGAATGTGATCTTGTGACTTTTCAGTACCTGGCCTACCATGTTGGCCATTTCCCCGCTGATGATATTGTCGGGCACGTATGCTTCACTCAACACCCTTAGCAAAGCACTCCTGTGTGTTTCAGAGTTCTGTAATAGGGAGAGGATGGATATCTGAGCTGGTGTTTTGTTTAACTAGTCGAGGATTGATTATTCCTTGGCTTGTATCTTTCTCCACTGATTGTCTGAACCTGTTTCAATGATGGGGGGACAGTTGTTGGCCCGGTTGCTAGACTCGGCCAAATGTTCAGGGGTATAAACTCTGCCGGTTCTTGTCATACCCTATGCAGCGATGGCTTCTTCAGACTTGCCTTTACCTTTCCTCCTTGCTTCAGCGGTATAGTCCCACGGAATGGCGTCTGAGTAAAAAGGTGTCGTTGTTGACATTGCTACTGGAATAGGTGTGGTCATTCTTATTCCTGCCGAAGTATATGTTATAGATGGCCGGACTGCAACTTCGAGCGGTCGTACAAACTCGACTTCGATCGGCACTGGGCCTTTTCCTTTGCGGGTGGTCTCGATTCAAACTCAAGTGGAATGGACATGTTTACCTCAGCTTCCTCAGATAGCTGCATCTGGACCACGATCGGATTAAGAGTAATTGCAGGCTTCTTCGGATCACCCTCTGCAATCATCCCAATTGATCCCTCAGGATCCCAGTCATCATCAACCTCAATCATGTGGACACCATCCTTATGGTCAGGCAGCGGATTATTGCGAACATTAGGAGCTGGGTCCTTGGCTACAATGATCTTGCTATCTATGAGGGTCTGTGTCTTTTCCTTCAAGGAACGCCATTCCTCTATGGTATGTCTCTTCATGCCGGAGTGGTAAGCACAGGTTTTGTTTGGGTTGACCCACTGAGAAGGGTTCTCAGGGGTGACAGCAGGAATCAGTGTGACATAACCGGCGGCTTTGAGCTTTTCGTATAATTGGTCAATCGGTTCAGCTATGGCGGTATATTGTTTTGGTGGACGACGGTCGAAGTTTTGGCGAGGTATTTGGAAGTTTTGGCGATTAGGTGGTGATTGGTAGCGAGAAGGTTGGGAATTGTAGGCATTATAGACGGGAGCTGGTTCGGAGTATCTGGGTGAGGTAGGCTGATATGTGGGTGCTGGAGCCTGATATGCGGGTGAGGGTATTTGGTATTGAGGTGAAGGGGCTTGGTAACTTGGGGCTGGTTGGTATGTGAAAGAAGGTGTTGGATATACCTGGTATTTGGGAGGGGATTTGGCTTGCTGTGCGACCATCACGGCTCCTACATCCCTTTTCTTTGACACACCACCGGATTGCATAGCTTTATTTGTAGCCTATAAATTTTCAAAATTAGTAACCATACCGCTCTTAATGCCCTCTTCGATTCGCTCTCCCAGTTTGATGATATCGGAAAACTTGTGCCCCTCGACCATCATCAGTCGCTCATAATATTGAGAATCCTGAGCTCGTACAGAGAATTTCTTCATTTGTTCCTCTTCCAAGGCCGGTCTGACCTTGGCAGCTTCTGACCTCCAACGAGTAGCATACTCGCGAAAGGTTTCTGTTGGTTTCTTCTTTAAGTTCTGGATGTAGAATACATCCGGTGCATTCTCCGTGTTGAACCTGAATCTATCCATGAAGCCTGTAGCCATGCTTACCCAGTTAGTCCATTTCTTTGGACCCTGGCTGATGTACCAGGATAGTGCATCTCCTTTCAAACTCCTCATGAAGATTTTCATGCGGATCCTCTCATCTTTTCCGACGCCGACCAGCTTGTCGCAGTAAGTTCTTAAGCTGATTCTTGGATCACCGGTGCCATCAAACATCTAGAACTTAGGAGGTTTGTACCCCTCGGGCAGTTCGACATCGAGCTGTATGTAAAGATCCTCATAGTTCGTCCCCTCAATCCCTTTGACTCCTTCGACGCCCTAAACTCGGTTGGTCAATTTCTTGAGTTCCTCGGCAAAATTCCTGATGAGCCTATCCTTCTCGTCAGACTCGGGTGTATGGGGTGTGGAATGAGCTAAGGTTTCCACATAGATGGGATTATGGTATGCCTGGAAATGGTCTCTTGTCTGATCCTGGAGAGGTGGAGTGTTGTGGTGACATGTATTACATTGTGCTGGTGGAACTGGATCTTTGGGGTGATTGGGTTGTTTGGGGATGTTTTGTGGTAAAGTGGGGTTCGAAGCATTTGTGAAGTGAACGTCTAGGACGTTGAGGGAGAAAGATAAGTGAGCCAAGTTCTTGACTTGATCAAGTTCCTCTTGGAACTTTAGCAGCTTCTTCTCTAGTGGAGACATACCCTCGTGCAGAACCTGAATACCACGACCATCATTAGTGTCAACCTGTTCATCCCTATTGTCTTTCTTGGTACCGCTTGTATCTTCCATCTTAGTTTTGCCCTTGTTTTTCCCTTTAGGAGGACTGGGAGGAGGAGTAGGAGGAGGGCCCTTTGATCTTGTGCAATAAGTTGTTGATGCCAGCGTGCACGAACTAACCTTTGGGGAAAGGGGAATAGCTAAAGAAAAACAAAACAAAAAGGTAGTGAAGTTAGTGAGGAATCATAAAACATTGCGATATTTAAACACTTAGTGCGGAAATGTAAAGCGCGTCCTAAGTTAGGAACCTCTTGAGCCCAAGGTAGGCCTAGCGACAAATTAATTTGGAGAACTTAAAATACTAAATGCCTCATTTTATTGATAATAAAATAGACAAATCCAAATGGACTCTAAGAATGCGAAAATATAAAATGTCACTAATGGCCAGTGGCCTTATTACATCAAAAGCAAAGTAAAGACAAATCCTATCTATTTGGTCCCAGAAGGACCTTCCCCAGACTCGGCATCTCTGCTTGCCTTGATCAACATTCCCATCTCACGGAGTCCCAGCAGCAAGTAGGTCCTGGCTAGAATTCCCGCTCCAGCTCTCTCGGTCTTCTGACAAGTCTCGATCCTCCTAAGGAACTTCTCCTCCAAGTCAACTATGCCTCGCTCCAAGTGTCCTAGCCTCAGGATGGAAGTGATGGCCATGTCCTTCCATTCCTCAATCAACTTCTTGTTGGCTATGTGGATTTTGTGATGATCTTCCTCACAGTCACGGAGCCTCTTGCGCAGCTGGTTGAGTCTAGTTGTTGCCTCGGCTTTCTCATCTATGACCCTATGTCCTCGAGAAAACCCTGGCTCAATACTTCCTACCTAGTTATCTTCCAACCATCCCAGAGAATAAGGAGAGAAACCATCGTGATACCTGTCAGGCTTGATAGTATCCTTCTCCAACTGGATCTTGCAGTTTCACAATTGCTGAGCTTGACACTTGTGAGGGCTGTCATCATTTTGGAAGTCCGCCTTGAGATTACTCATTTTCTCGACCCTTGGGATGACTTGCTTCCTCCCTGCCTGCCTCATGACTCGAATCGGGACGTAAGGGTATGTCCCTCTAAGACCAATCAATATTAGGAATGGAGTGTCTCTAGTCCAGATGATGAATTCGTCGGTCGGGAACCAAACATCCATTGGATCTTATCCTCGGTCAGATTTTCCAATAACTCGACCCATCCATTGGCATTCTCCGGCTGTGCAAACATGTCGGGGATGTAGTTCATACGCTTTGGATTATGGAAAGCAATATCATCATCCCAAACTCTCCTATGTATGTCTTGACGGTAGTCATCCCTTTGCAGATGCTCGGTGAGCCAGAGTTGGAGTAGCAGGTTGCAACCCTAAAAAATTTTCGCTCCTCGTTGACAGTTCTCCAAGGCTCGGTATATGTCGGCAATGATAATAGCTACGATGCTGAAATCCTGCACGTCGATCCCCTCCATCAAAGTCTTGGTAACCATAGACAATCTGATGTGGATTCTCCCTTTCTTTGTCGGGAAGAGCATCAGTCCCAAAAAGTAAAATATGAAGACGAATACCCGGCGGTGAATGTGCCCCAGATAGGTGAGGGCGAACTCTTCCTGATATGTGCGGTAAGACTGACTACGGCCATGCCACTCGTACAAGCAGTCAAAGGGGATGTACGAGTCTTTCAAGCAGACTAAGTCCGGATTCTTCTTGAGTCCCATCATCTTGAGAAAACCCCGGCCTGTTCGGTTTTCAGGCATCAATAACCCTTGAGACTCCCAAGGAAAACCAGCTAAACCCCCTATCTTCTCTAGCAGCGGTGTCATCTCATTGTTCCCAAATCGAAAAATCGACCGATCACAGTCCCAGAATAAGGTGGCAGCCTCTATCACCGTGTCATTAGGCTGAATGTCCAAGAGAGAGGGCAGGTTGCCCAGGTGTTTTCTGACTACTGTTTTGTCGCTTGAGTGCAAGTCTTCGCACCAATTCAAAAGTTTTGGGTGGATGTTGGTGACCATGCCGAATCTGGGGACCTCGTGCCTCGTTTCTACAAAGTAAACAGGTTAGGCCCTTACCCCCACCAGACTCGACTATTTAACATCAATAATTAGCATGAGCATTTAAGTTCTCCAAATAAATGCACAGAACGGGAAGGCGTACTTTTGGGTTCCAGGGAAACCCAATAGACTTTGGACAAGGCTATCTTAAAGGCTATTGTGCGGACAACACGTTAGCTGGCTAGGTTTGACCATGATGCATGCAACATACAATAGAGTAAGGTTTCTATTGGGGTTTTAGACTGGTACGCTTGAGCGAACAACTCAAGGGGGAAAGGCCTGGAACTGTCGACTGCACCGCTGATCGACTAGTTTTATCGCAAATATGCATTTCCGAATTTAGGGGTAGTAATATCGGAATAACGCAACCACTCATTGTAAGCGTTGCTATAGGATTCAGTTTGGCACGAGCGGGAATATGAACGCGGAGCATGATTATGCAATAATAAGCATTAAAACAAGTAGGCATGTATTTTCACGTTGTGGAAAGCAGTAAAGAAAAAATAAACACGGTAGTTATAACGGAAAGAAGTTACAAGGAAAACACGAAGATATGTCAGTTTTGCTTAGACAAATAAATACTTTCAGAATTAAACAATAAATAACATGTAATGGGGAATAGGAAAGGGTGTAAGCCTTTAAACAGAATAAAGGTCCAAATTCACAAGACAACTTGTAACGGTATAAGCCTAGGGAATATCCCCAGCAGAGTCGCCATGCTGTCGCACCCCCTTTTTCTATCGCACGGGTTAGGTACGGAGATATCGGGTTTATGACATTCTGGATAACTCCTTAAAGGAAGAGTCGCCACCTAACGATTTTGTGGTGCATTAGGGCACCTAGAGTAGATAACTCATTGAACTAGTTTGCATTACCAGATATTGGGTAAGGGCTTGAAGTTATCTCAAGGGAAAGGTGTTAGGCACCCATCAGGATCCACAACTGTGGGTCCCAGCCAAGAAGTTTCATAAATTTGGACGGTAAACAAGCCGCAAATAAGGCTCAGATAAGAGGGGATTTCAATCAAGTATAAAATCTTTATTGAAAGTTTCTGAAAAACATTATAGGAAAACATTTGAAAGAAATTATCCGAGGTCTAAAGTAATACGGATCACGTCAATGCAATACCCGGTATGTCACTTCCTAAAAGAGGCGGCTACACGTGGTATTAGCGCATCGGTCATCATATACGTAATCTGCCCTTCCCACCCCATAAAGGTTATTTAAAACGCGTGTGTTGGTCACGAATGCTTATTGCGTGCTATTACCTGTCCCTTCCTATAAGTCCTGGAGGGTATTTAGGACTACTACTCCTACAAGGTGAGTACTAGGTTGAACCTTTAGGTTTAAAGGATAAAATGCTAAGCAACATACATAAAAATTAGGACTACATGTAAGGGAACACGTAAAGACAAATAAGGGCTCACAGATTCCTCCACAGGTAAACATGTAAGTAGCACGTCTCAAACACAGCTAAAGTCTTAAAGACAGGATTTAAAACAGAGGTTTGGAGTTAAAGAAAAACAGTAAGTTCCGACAGTTGTAGTAAAAGGATATGTTTTGACAACTTAGTAGGGAAAACAGAAGGTTCAGTTAAGACTGAGTAATTCAAAAGGGGGATTGAGCCAGCATTTTAAAGAGAACTGTAGCAAAAGGAGTAGATAAATTGTTCTAGAAAATACAGTAGCTTTAAAGAAATACAGAGCAAAGATTCAAAGTAGCATGATTTTCAGCAGAGTGAGGTAACATTGAAACCCAGTAATTTAAAAAACATAATGGAACAGGAATCAGATAAAGTTTTAGTAAAGAGGAAATAAATGCATGATTCCCAGAATCGGTATTTTGAAAACAGTAGAGTTTTAAAGTAAAGTATAATGAACTGCAAAGAGGTAAAGAACAGGAGTGAAAAAAGCAGTAAGGTTTGAGATTTTCAAAAGGAAGTGATTGGTTCTAATACCAGCAAGCAAACACAATTGGTTTGATTTTAATACGTATTAGGCCTAAAGTTTGCCTAGGCATCGTATACATTGCCTAATTATCTTGAAGGGTGAACATGCATATTTTGATTCTAATTTTAAGAGGGATACGTTTACAGAAACGTTTCAAACAGTTAACCATATTTTAGCGAGATTAAATTAACATGCTGATTAGGTGTTTCAACGACTGCAACTCGAACAAGTATGAAGCCCTAAATAACAGGATATCTAATGCACATAGGAATACCTAAAACATGGTTTCTAAATGCTAATGATTATGAGAAT
>MDKH01038139.1:0-29058 GCA_005239495.1 Nicotiana undulata | reverse complement strand
CTTCTAGTAAAGAGGATATGCATGATTATTGTGACATTAGTGATCAAATACTCTTTCATGGACATATCTATGACTCTTTTTGTGACAGTTTGAGCAATTATGTAGAATTCATTGGTGTGGTGAATACTATTGGGGAAACTTATAATCATGAGCTTGGATGTATTGAATATTTTATTTTGGAATTTATGTGTTCTTCTGACCTTTCTGAGAATTTATGTGTTTCTTTGAATAACTTACATGTAGAAGAATCCATGGGATTTATAATTGATAATTGGCTATATCATAAAAGTGTCTTATTTGATACATGTGAAAGAGATAATTGTGTTAAATGGTTGCATGGCCAATATTTTATAATTTCTGTAGCGTGCACATATTTGGACTACCTTATTGACAAGATCGCATTGCAAATTTCATTATATAGTTCATCTAAGAGAGGTTTTTATTTGACAAATCTAAGTAGGCATAAATTTTATTGGGATGATGATGTCCATATGCTTTATAAGGGAGTATTTACACCTATTAGGCTTAATTGGGTTAAGTGGACACATGGTCACTATCTTGTTTTATTCCTACCATTTTTTCAGATTAGTGGATGTCATTTACTGGTGCATGTTTTCTTTTCTTGCAAGGCCAAAATTCGAGGACGAATTTTCTTCAAGAAGAGGGGAATGATAGCATCCTAGGAAGCTCAAATATATTCAAGGACAAGAATGAAGCTTTGGAATCTCAAATAGGGCCTTTAACAGGATGTCAAGCTAAAGTGTTCCCAAACAAGGTCATTAGACATCAAGTGCAGGTAAAGAAGTTGTTAATTGGGAGGAAGAGCTTAAGGAAAGGATATGAGTTATATATGTGTTATAATTATTTTATGTCCCAAATTCATGTCCAAGAAAAGGTGGATTAGATCCCAAGAAACATCCTCTGAAGAAGGTCCAAATCAGGAACTTGCAGCCCATGAAGTCCTACATAAAGCCACGTTTTTATAGTATGAAGAGGAATTACTTGATGTCCAAGAAGGGTACAGTAGTCGTGCTAGATGTTGAGTGCAAGTTGGTGCCTAGTTGCTTGCAAATTTCCTTCAAGATTTCCAGATTTTCATGATTCTATCCAAGATTGGTTTGGGACATATTTCCATATATTAGGGGACTATATTTATTGCTTTCCTAGTTAGTTAAGGTTATGTTTTCCTTTTCCTAAGATTGTTGGAAGTACTTTCCAAGAATGACTTGGGTTTTGCTTCCTAGTATTTTCCTTTTCCTAAGGTAGTTGGACTTGTTGTCCAAAGTATTAGGACTTTATTTCCTCTTGTTTTTAGGTACAATTTCGTGACCCCTCTCTATATAAAGGGTGTCTTCTTTGTTTTTAGACTTAGATTATTATAGATAATATCAATAAAAATTGTGAGATTTTTCTTGCACTCTTGTGTGTGGCTACTCTTGGATTTATTCTTCAACCTTCAAGACTCAACTTAAGGTGGTAAGATTAAATTCTTTCGAAACCTTAGATCACTTCTAGGTATTCAAGAAAGGTGATAAGTTTAGGCTTATTGTTGTTCTTGTTATTCTAAAGGGTCGGGTTTCACAATAAAGGGTCGGGTTTCACAATCTATTTCTTGTTTTTAAGTCTTTACCAAAGGTGATTAGTTCTTTATTAGCTAATTGTTGTTTCTAGGATTCAACTTCAAGAATAGACTTCTTGAATTCAAGTTAATTTTCTGTCTTTTTTGTTTCTTTATTTTTCTTTTAGCTTCCGTATGTTTCTTGATTTTCTTTAGTAGTTCTTGGACCCCTATCGTGTTGTTATCAAGAAGTCAGTACGAAGATCCCACCGGATCGTGTATGCACCAGAGGTGCAAGTATTATAATAGAGCTTCAAGTAATGAACGTGAATTATACCTATGTGGAAGGGAGGTCATGAAAGAAATAGAAGATACGATGCAAGATATTAAGGTAGTAAGGTAAAGGTGAACAACGTACGAAATACTCAAATATAGAAAGTTGTGAATAGTCCATACTTCGGATAAAAGGCTAGAAGCGCGGGGATTCAACATCCATGAATAATAGCGGCATCGTCAGTAGCATATCTTCCAACCTATTGGCTAGGTATCGAGAAGCCTGATTAAGAGAGTAAAGAAGAGTTAGAGATGATGTGATGTCTCGCTTGATGTTCCAGAATGACATAAGGAAATCTATTATGAAAGCAAGTTGAAAGGTTGTGAGTAATGTAAATAGATATATGTAGGTCGCAAGCTATTGTATGGTGAAGTGACAAGGTTCTAGAAGACATGAGTAAGGATAAGAAAGGGAGAGTGAGAAGGTGATGGAAATGAATAAGTCCTCAGGACTAAGCCCATGAAAACAAGAAGAGCAGATGGTTGAGTAGTGATTTGTCGAAGAAAAGAAAGGGATTTCATGAATTGGACAATATTAAAATACCCACGTAAGGTGAATCATATTGGGATGCTATGTGATACGGTTATGAAAGCATGGTATTTCCCCAGGTGGATCAGTCTAATCATTTCAGATGTTCCCCGATGAGACGTGAACCCTAGAGGCAATGTTACATAAAAGGTTAAGTTATTAGTGGTACATTATAGATCAATATTGAGGTGAATCAACAATGGATGGATAAAAGTTATAAAATATGAAATGAGATTAGGTCGTCATTCTTAAGATGAACAGTAACGTGGAAGCACTAAAGGACATAGATTTATACATATTGGATAAGCAACGAAAGTAACCTGGAGTTTTGTATCAGACCTCAGTAACGATAATTTGAGGTAAGAGTTATGGTATAGTATGACCTACTTAGATGGAGTAAAGTTATACGGATAGATAATCGGGTGTATGAAATAAGATATAGCAGTATTTGTAAGTTCGACAAAGTACTAAGAGAAGAACTTCAGTATACCTATAGATGCCCAAAAGGATATCTTCTCAAGCTCTGTATATGTTTACAAAGTGAGGGCTAGAGATTGGCTAAAAGATGCAGGAAAAGGGAGAGAAGAGTCGCATAGGCACATTTACAAGGTCAGAGTCATACGGGCTGCATGATAGAAGGTAGCAGCAGTTACAAGATTGGAAGGATTTCGACCACAAGTCGTCGTGTAAGAAAGAGGCCTAAAGGGGAGAATGCACTGGCCTTTGGAATTATTCATATAACAGTTGCATAGATGGCAAGGAGAGTACTAAAGTATTCAAAAGACATAGGCTATGAAAATGATAGGAGCATCAGTTAACTTTCGAGGACGAATGTTCCAAAGGGAGGAATGATGTTACACCCCATATTTGCGTACGTGAAATTACGCCACAAATAAATTGATTAACGTTCGAGAATGAGATTATTTTGGGATTATAAGTATTATGCTATTTCAAACAAGTGATAAGTAAATTCGTGAAGGTGAGAGGGTAAGTGAATCGAAGAAAATGAGTCCCGTCGAAGTTTGGCAATTTGGGATAAAATACGGTCCAAGCTATAATACCCTGTATTTATGGACTAATGCCATAAAGAAACCACCTGACCATGATAGAAAGATGTATAAAGTGTTTTAAAAGTGAGTAGTATTATAAGTAATTTGAGATAATTCTTAATTATGTGCATAAATGATTAATGGTGGGGATAATTATGGTATTAAATTGGATTAAGTGGATAAAGATTTCTTTGAGTGGGTTGTCACATGGAACTAAACTAGGCCAAGGTGGAACAAAAGTGCATGATGAGTCATGACACATGAGTTCCTTGATTACACGTAAAGGTCTTTTTGGATAATTACATTTGCTTGTTCCCTTTATTTGGTAATGTAACAAAAGTTATTTGCTTGGTCTCTTTATTTAGAATATAAGAGAAGTTATGGTATACTTAGAATTGGACCAGCAACGTATGCTAAGCTTGCTAACGATGGAGCCTCAAAATAGTTCTTTTGAACTTCATAATGCGATAAAGTGTGAGATTTGCGATTCTAAGGGAGTACGGTACAATCTTTCTCAAGAATATCATACGGATTTTTCCATACTTCGATCCGTTGTTACGTATTTTATTTCAATTGACGTATATTAGAAGGATTGCCAAGAGAATCGGCTCAAGTATAATAAGGTTATCCCTTCTTTCTTTTGGCATGATCCATACGATACAAACGAAACGAGTAAATGCACAACTTCCATAAATGACTCTATTCGTAGAAATAATGTTCATGGGTCTCAGAAAATACGTAAGTTGATAAAGTTTATTTCATGATGTTAATCTAAGGCATAATGGTCTTATGATACTCCGAAAGATTTTATTGACGTACTTCTCATGCATTGCATTCATTTACATTGACCCATGACCATATGGCGTTATATATATATATATATATATATATATATATGATAAAAAGTTACGGCGTTATATATGCACCACCACGTGATCAGCTGGTATACGTTGATGATTTGCCCACAGTGGCCAAGATGATATGATGGGATGCCCTCAGAGGCTTGATGATGTTATGAACGCATATACCTATGCATGGTATGGCATTTTATACGCATATGCATGACATTATAAGTATTATATGATTCACAAGGCTATTAAGACTTACATGTCGAGTCTTTTACTCCATGTTTCTCTCATGTCTATTATTTACTAATTTTCATTCCTTACATACTCGGTACGTCATTTTTACTGACATCCATTTTACTTGGGGACGCTGCGTTTCTTGCGCACCGGTCCCGATAGACAGGTTGAGATTCCTCCAAGTAGGTTATCATCTCAGTGGAAGATGTTGGTCGGAGTTGCTTATTTGTTTAGTATGATTTAAACATGTATTGATTGGTATGTTGGGTCGTGTCCCGGCCTTATGACGTTTATGTACTCTTAGAGGCTTGTAAACATATGTCATGTATATGAAAGATTGTATGGCCCTATGTTCAGTGTACGAGTGATTATTTTGGCCTTATAGGCCCGTACGTGATATGTATATCAGGTTGGGTCGTTTTATGTCAAGTGTTCTCTCATGTATTATTCTTGTTACCTCATACATGTTGATGTAATGAGAAAGATACGTTACAATGGTACTCGGTTAAGTAAGGGCACCAGGTGCCCGTCGCGGCCCATCGGATCTGGTCGTGACAGTTGCATCCTAAAGGAGATGGCCCATTTCAAGTCCTTGAAAGGATTGAAGATAGTGCTGAAAAGCTGGACCTTCCTGGTGAGTTTCAAGTAAATGCTACATTCAATGTTCTTGACTTGTATTTGTTTGATGTAGGATCGAATTGGGGGACGAATTCTTTTCATGAAGAGGAGAATGATAGCATCAACGACAAGGATAGAATTTTGAAAGCTCAAAGGCCATTTACAAGATCTAAAGCTAAAGAATTGCAGACTAAGGTTGCTGGACTTCAATGGCAAATAAAGAAGATTTTAAATGTAGAGGAAGAGCTCAAGCCCAAAGGCGGTGAATTTTCTATGTTTTATAATTATTTGGTGGCCCAAATGGAAGTCCAAGAGGAGAAAGATTGGGTCCCAACATGAGCTCTTGAAGTTGTCACGACCCAAAACTAACCCCGTCGTGATTGCGTCTATCGTGGTACTAGGCAAGCCGACACATTACCCAAATACATTGATAATTCATTTTAGAAGATAATTCAAACTATTCATAATAAAACCTTCATAAGAGAGTTCAACTTAAAATAGAAGTGCGGAAAAGAAAGCCCGACAACAGGGTGTCACTAGTCATGAGCAACTACTACAACCGTTTGATAACCACAAGACTAACATAGTCTGGGAAAAACCAAATACATTTAATAGGAAGATAAGGAAGAAGAAAATCAGGGCTGCGATCGCCAGGCAGCTACCTCGCTATCTCCGATGATCCGCGACTGGATAAATCAACAACCTCTACTATGTCCAGAAATGCCTGGATCAGCACAGGGAGTAACGTGAGTATGCCAACTCAGTAAGTAACAGCAGTAAATAAAGACTGAGAAGTAGTGACGAGCTAAATGCAGGTACAGTTCATATCACAAAATTAAGTAAAATACGACATGCTTTAAAACTAGAGTTTAAGTCAAATCAGCTCTTTTAAATCATGTTCCAGTAAAATCATTTTAAAATATCGTTTAATAGTTTTCAAACAAAGGTTCAATGCAGCTATGAGCACAAATGATGAAATCATAAACTGCCCCTCGGGCAAACATCACTCAGTCCTCCCAATCACTCCAACCTCACAATCACTCATGCCTCACAATCACCATACCTCCCAATCACTCATCACTCGGTACTCAGCACTCGGCACTCGCACTCAGTAGGTACATGTGCTCACTAGGTGTGTATAGACTCCAGAGGGGCTCCTTCAGCCCAATTGTTATATCAATGCTCATCATGGCAGAATCAATGAAACATGCTGCAGTGCGCAGCCCGATACCATAAATGTCCTTGGAGATCAGGCCATCGGCCTCACTTAGTCATAAATCTCTCCAGTCTCTCGGGCTCTCAGAAATCAAAGTAATCAGCCCAAACAACATTTATATGATGCATCAAAATAGAGTAACAGAGACTAAGCTATGAAGTATATATGCATAAACATGACTGAGTACAGATTTTCAATCAAAATAGTGAGAGGACAGCAAGAAAAGGCCTCTAAGGGTCCAAATAATACCGGCATAAGGCCTAGACATGGCATCCAGCATGATTTACTAATTCTTTCTAAAACACATAAGAAGCATATAGTTCCAACTGGATATTCAACTTTACAGTTGCTACGCGTACAGACCAAGTAACAATCCCCAACAGTGCACGCCCACACGCCCATCACCTAGCATGTGTGTCACCTCCCCAAATAGTCACATGAAACAAAATCCGGGGTCTAATACCCTCAAGACCAGATTTACAACTGTTACTTACCTCAAACAGAGCAAATCTCTACTCTCTGCGAAGCTCTTGCCCCTTGATTCATCCTCCAAATGCTCTGAATCTATTCACAACCAGTACAATACCATCAATATATGTTGAAGGAATGAATTCCATAAGAAAAACAACCAAATTAGACTTAAAACGCGACTCAAACCTGGACCCCAGGCCCACGTCTCGAAATCTTACAAAAGTTACAAAACATGAAAGCCCATTCACTCACGAGTCTAACCATACGAAATTTATCAAAATCCGACATCATTTGGTCCCTCAAATTAAACTATCCAAAATCACAAGCCCTTGCCCCCTATTTTCACTCCTAAAACCCACTAATTAGATGATAACACAATGGAAAAACACCATAGATAGGAGTATTAGAGCTCAAGCAACTTACCTCACTGAAAAACCCTTGAATCCTCTTCAAAATCACTCCAAAAAACTCCAAAAACCGACTTGAAAATGGTGAAAATGAACAAAAATTTGCGAAGTGTTCTATTTATCGCTCTGCCCAGGCTTTTTGCACCCGCGGCTCAGAATGCTCACATGCGGTGCCGCATCTGCGCAAAAATCACCGCACCTGTGGAAAAATCACTTAAATCCCCAATTCCGCACCTGCGCCCCAAGTTCCGCACCTGCCGACCGCGCAACTGCGCATCTACTTTCGCTTCTGCGGAATTGGCCCATCTCCTCTCTTCCGCATCCGCGACGCATCCTAGCACCTGCGGGCTCGCAGATGCGACCATTCCTACACACATGCGGTTCTATCCCAGGTCTTCTATGTCCGCATCTGCGACTACCCAAGCGCACCTGCGTCCTCACACCTGTGGCTCCCCATCCGCAAGTGCGAAAAACACCAGCAGCCACAGAAACCAACAGAATCAGCCATCTCCCAAAACCCATAATTGATCTGATAACCACTCGAAACTCACCCGAGGCCATCGCGACCTCAACCAACCATACCAACAAGTCATATATCAACATAAGAACTTAGTCGAACCTTCGAATCACTCAAAACAACATCTAAACATCAAATTACCCTCGGATTCAAACCTAAGAACTTTTAAACTTCCAAATTCCACAAATGACGTTGAAACCTACCAAACCACGTCTGAATTACCTCAAATTTTGCACACACATCACAAATGACACTATGAACCTAGTCCAACTTCCGGAAATCCATTCCAACCCCGATATCAAATTTTCCATTGCCGACCAAAATCGCCAAATTTCCTACTTTCGCCAAGTCAAGCCTAATTCTACTACGGACCTCCAATTCACATTTCAGACGTGCTCTCCTAAGTCCATAATCACCTAACGGAGCTAATGGAATCATCAAAATTTTAATCTAAGACCGTTTACACAAAGGCAACATCCAGTTGACTTTTCCAACTTAAGCTTATCCCAAAGAGACTAAGTGTCTCAATTCACTCTGAAACCACTCCGGACCCGAACCAACTAACCCGGTATAACACAATATAGTTGAATTACATAAAAAGAAGCAGAAATGGGGGAAATCGGGGCTATAACTCTTGAAATGGCCAGTTGGGTCGTTACATCCTCCCCCTCTTAAAAAAAGATTCATCCTCGAACGGGTCTAGAAACATACCTAGAGTCTCAAATAGGTGTGGATATCTACTTCGCATCTCTCGCTCGGTCTCCCAAGTAGCCTCCTCCACAGACTGGCCTCTCCACTGCTCCTTCATCGAAGCTATGTCCTTTGACCTCAACTTTTGGACCTGCCGATCCAAAATTGCCACTGGCTCCACATCATAAGTCATATCACCCTCCAACTGAACCGTGGTGAAGTTCGAAACATGGGACGTATCTCCAATATACATCCGGATCATGGAAATATGAAATACCGGATGCACACTCGACAAACTGGGTGGCAAGGCAATCTTGTAAGCCACCCCCTATCCTCTGAAGCACCTCAAAAGGCCCAATGAACCGGGGGCTCAACTTGCCCCTCTTCCCAAACCTCATAACACCCTTCATGGGTGATACCTTCAGCAAAACCTTCTCCCCAACCATAACGTGGACCTTCCTGTCTGCATAGCTCTTCTACCTAGACAGCGTCGTGCAAAGCCGCTCATGAATCAATTTCACCTTATCTAATGCATCCTGGACCAAGTCTGTACCAGAGCCTAGCTTTACCCAACTCAAACCATCCTACCGGAGATCTACACCTCTTCCCATATAAAGCCTCATACGAAGCCATTTGAATACTCGACTTATAACTGTTGTTATTGCAAACTCCACGAGCGGCAGAAACTGGTCTCATAAACCTCCAAAATCAATGACACAAGCGCGCAACGTGTCCTCCAATATCTGAATAGTGCGCTCAGACTGTCCTCCCGTCTGAGGGTGAAAAGTTATGCTCAACTCAACCTAAGTACCCAACTCTCGCTGCACGGCCCTCCAAAACTGGATTGTAAACTGAGTACCTCTATCTGAAATGATGGAAACTGGGACACCATGCAGGCGAACAATCTCTCGAATATAAATCTCAGCCAACAGCTCTGAAGGGTAAGTACTACCAACTAGAATGAAGTGCGCAGACTTGGTCAGCCGATCTACAATAACCCAAATAACATCGAACTTCCTTGAAGTCCGTAGGAGCCCAACTACAAAGTCCATGGTGATCCGCTCCCACTTCCAGTTTGGGATATCTAATCTCTGAAGCAAGCCACCCGGACTCTAATGCTCATACTTAACCTGCTGACAGTTGAGACACCGAGCTACAAACCCAACTATATCCTTCTTCATTTGCCTCCACCAATAGTGTTGTCGCAAATCCTGGTACATCTTTGCAGCACCAGGATGGATGGAATACCGCGAGTTGTGGGCCACCTCAAGAATCAACTCCCGAATCCCACCTACATTAGGCACACATATCCTGCCCTACATCCTCAACACGCCGTCATCACCAATAGTCACATCCCTAGCATCACGTCGCCGGACCTTGTCCTGAATAACGAGCAAGTGGGGGTCATCATACTGACGCTCCCTGATACAGTCATAAAGAGAAGACTTGGAGACCACGCAAGCCAATACCTGACTCGGCTCCAAAATATCCAATCTCACAAGCTGACCCGTTAAGGCCTAGATATCCAATGCTAAGGGTCTCTCTGTTGCCGGAAGATATGCTAAACTCCTTAAACCCTCCACCCGGCGACTCAAAGCATCATCCACCACATTGGCCTTCCTCGGATGGTACAAAATAGCGATATCATAGTCCTTAAGAAACTCCAACCATCTCCGCTGACGCAAATTCAGATCCTTCTGCTTAAACATATGCTGCAGACTCCAATGATCAGTAGATCACAATGAACCCTATACAAATAATGACGCCAAATCTTCAAGGCGTGAACAATGGCTGCTAAATCCAGATCATGGATAGGATAATTCTTCTCATGGGTCTTCAACTGGCACAAGGCATAAACAATCACCCTACCTTCCTACATCAAAACACATACAATACCTATCCACGAGGCATCACAATAGATGTAAGAACATGAAGTTGATGGAAAACCTAACACTGGAGCTATGGTCAAAGCAGTCTTGAGCTTCTGAAAGCTCTCCTCAGTCTCATCCGACCACCTGAATGAATCACCCTTTTGGGTCAATTTGGTCAAGGGCGATGCAGTAGATGAAAATCCCTCCATAAAGCAGCGGTAATAACCCGCCAAACCAAGAAAGCTCTTAATCTTTGTCGCTTGGGACGGTCTAGGCCAACTCTACACTGCATCTATCTTCTTTGGATCCACCTGAATATCCTCACTGGACACCACGTGTCCCAAGAATTCCATCAAGACGAGCCAAAACTCATACTTGAAGAACTTTGCATAAAGTTTCTCCTTCCTCAATCTCTGTAATACAATCCTCAAATGTTGAGCATGATCCTCCTTGCTACGAGAGTACACCAGGATATCATCAATGAATAAAATAACGAATGAGTCCAAATAGGGCTGGAATAAATTGCTCATCAATTGCATGAATGTTGTTGGGCATTGGTCATCCCAAAAGACTAATAAGAACTCATAATGGCCATAACGGGTCCTGAAAGGTGTCTTAAGAATATCCAAATCCTGAATCTTCAACTGGTGATAACCGGACCTCAAATCAATCTTGGAGAACACCCTCGCTCCCTGAAGCTGGTCAAATAAATCATCAATATTAGTCAAAGGATACTTGTTATTGATTATGACCTTGTTCAACTGCGTGTAATCAATGCACATCCTCATGGAACCATCCTTGTTCTTTACAAATAGAACCGGTGCACCCCAAGGTGACACACTAGGCCGAATAAACCCCTTATCAAGGAGTTCGTGAAGATGTTCTTTCAACTCCTTCAACTTCGTTGGTGCCATACGATACGGTGAAATAGAAATGGGCTGAGTTCTCGGCACCAAATCAATACCATAGTCAATATCCCTATCAGGAGGCATGCCCAACAGGTCTGCAGGAAACACATCCAAAAAATCATGTACTACCGGACAGAATCAATGGTGGGAGTCTCTACACTAACATCTCTCACAAAAGCGAAATAAGATAGGCAACCCTTATGTTGAGCATTTAAATATGAAATCGCCCTACTTGGTACATAATCTATAGAACCGCTCCACTCAACCCTCCGAAATCCCAGCATCGCTAACGTCACGGTCTTAGCATGACATTCTAGAACAGCATGACATGGAGATAACCAATCCATTCCCTATATCACATCAAAGTCAACCATACTAAGGAGAAAAACGTCCACTCGGGTATGCAGGCCCACAATAGTCACCACACATGACCGATATACGCGGTTCACAATAATAGTATCGCCATAGGAGTAGATACATGAACAGATAAAACTAAAGACTCACGGGGCATATCTAGAAAATGAGAAAAATATGAAGAAACATATGAATACGTGGAACCAGGGTCAAATTATACGGAGGCATCTCTGTGACAGACTGAGACAAATACATGTAATCACGGCATCTGAAGCAATAGCATCTGGTCTGGCTGGGAGTGCATAGAAACGGACCTGACCACCACCTGATCGACCTCCCCCTCTAGGGCGACCCCTAGCTGATTGACCTCCACCCCTAGCTGAATGGGAGGGTGGTGATGTAATTGGTGTTGAAGTCGAAGGCTGACTCCTATGCTGAGATGGACCCCCATGACAACGAGGACACTGCCTCCACATATGCCCAAACTCCCCACACTCAAAACAACTCCCTGGTGCGGGGGACGGGGACTAAAGGGAACCCCTAGCATCGGGATAATTAGTAGAAGAACCTGGCATAGAGGAGCCATGAAATGATGGAGCACGGGACAAACTCTAGGCTAGAAGGGCACTGAGTGATGAGTGGCCGTGATGAGAACTGTGATAACCATGGCCTGATGATGCACCACGGTGAACTGGGTGAGCTGGCTGAGCATGCCTGAATGGACGGCGTCTACCCTGCTGGAACTGACCCCCGTGAGGAGCACCATTGAATCCACGAGGCCTCTTGGCCTCCCTCTCAACCCTCTCCTGATAGAAAACCATCTCAATTTGTCGAGAAATGTCGACAACCTCATCAAAATTAGCACCAGATACTCTATCTCTAGTCATAAGCAATCGAAGTTGGAAAGTGAGGCCATCTATAAACCTCCTGATCCTCTCTCTGTTTGTGGGAACCAACCAGATATCATGACGGGCTAACTCTGAGAATCGCATCTCATATTGAGTCACAGGCATATCACCCTGGCGAAGCTACTCAAACTGTCTGGGCAGCTCCTCTCTACGAGACTGAGGAACAAACTTCTCTAGAAAGATAATGGAGAACTGCTGCCAAGTAACGGGTGTTGCGCCGACCGGCCTACGCCTCTCGTATCCTACTAACTGAATGCAGCCCTAGAGAATAGGAATGTAGTGAATGAGAGACCTCACTAGTCTTCAGAATATCTACTATACGGAGCATCCTCTGACACTTATCCAAGAAACCCAGTGCATCCTTACCCTTTGCACCACTAAAAGATGGAGGTTGGACTCTCCCAAACCTCTCCAATCTATGTTGCTCATCCTCATGCATAACAAGAACCACATAGTCCTGAGTAGATGCAAACAGTTGGGCTGGTGGTGCCCCCGGTGCCTGGAGTCCCTGAACAACCTGCTCCGGTGTGAGGGCGGCGGGAGTCTGAGTACCTCCCCCGACCTAAGAAGTAGTTGCGGCCGTAGAAATAGAGACCGCCTGAGCAAGCCCAGTACACACTAACAGAATCTGATCTAGAGCCTCTAGAAGGCCAGGAATCATGATAGGCACAGGTGGTGCCTGAGCTGGTCCCGCTAGGACATCTGCGACAGGGACCTAGTCCTGATCTGGAGCAACTAGAGGGTCCACAGGTACTGCCCCGGCTGATGTGCGGGGTGCACCTCTACCCCGGCCTCGGCCTCTCGCGGCCCTTGCCGGTGGTACTGGTGGCTGGCCCTCCTAACCGGTGGTGCAAGTCCTCACCATCTGTGAGAGAATGAAACAATAGAAGTTTAGTTACTAGAATCAACAGATTCACACGACAAGAATTCAAGAATGTGTGATTTTCCTAAGGGTTCTGCAGCCTCTCGGAGATAAGTACGGACGTCTCCGCACGGATCTGCAAGACTCTACTAAACTTGCTCATGACTCGTGAGACCTACGTAACCTAGGCTCTGATACCAACTTGTCACGACCCAAAACTAACCCGTCATGATGGCGCCTATCGTGGTACTAGGCAAACCGACACATTACCCAACCACATCGATAATTCAATTTAGAGGATAATTCAAGCTATTCATAATAAAACCTTCATAAGAGAGTTCAACTCAAAATACAAGTGCAAAAAACAAAGCCCGACATCGCGGTGTCACTAGTCATGAGAAACTACTACAACTGTCTGATAACCACAAGACTAACATAGTCTGAGAAAAACCAAATACATATAATAGGAAGATAAGGAAGAAGAAAACCAGGGATGCAATCGCTAGGCAGCTACCTCGCTATCTCCGATTATCCGCGGCTGGATAAATCAACAACTGCTACTATGTCCAAAAATGCCTGGATCCGCACACAAGGTGCAGGGAGTAACGTGAGTACGCCAACTCAGTAAGTAACAGTAGTAAATAAAGGCTGAGAAGAAGTGACAAGCTAAATGCAGGAATAGTTCATATCACAAAATTCAGTAAAATACGACATGCTTTAAAACTGGAGTTTAAGTCAAATCAGCTCGTTTAAATCATATTCCAGTAAAATAATTTAAAAATATTGTTCAACAGTTTTCAAACAAAGGTTCAATGCAGCTATGAGCACAAATGATGAAATCATAAAACGCCCATCGGGCAAACATCACCCAGTCCTCCTAATCACTCCAACCTCACAATCACGCATGCCTCAAAGTCACTCATGCCCCCCGATTAGTCATCACTCGGCACTCGCACTCAGTAGGTACCTGCGATCACTGGGGGTGTGTATAGACTCCGGAGGGGCTCCTTCAGCCCAAGCGTTATATCAATGCCCTTCATGGAAGAATCAATGAAACATGCTGCGGCGCGTATACCGATCCCATAAATGTCCTCACAAATCAGGCCCTCGACCTCACTCAGTCATAAATATCTCCAGTCTCTCGGGCTCTCATAAATCAAAGTAGATAGCCCAAACAACATTTATATGATGCATCAAAATAGAGTAACAGAGACTGAGGTAGGAAGTAAATATGCATAAACATGATTGACTACAGATTTTCAATCAAAACAGTGTGAGGACAGCAAAAAAAGACATCTAAATGCTCTGAATCTATTCACATCCATTACAATACAATCAATATACGCTAAAGGAATGAATTCCACAAGAAAAGCTACAAAATTTGACTCAAAACCCGAAATTGGCTCAACCCCAGCCCCCGGGGCCCACTTCTCAAAATCCGACAAAAGTTACAAAACTTGAAAACTCATTCACTCACGAGTCTAACTATATGATATTTATCAAAATTCGACGTCATTTGGTCCCTAAAATTAAACTCTCCAAAATCCCAAGACCTTACCCCATATTTTCACTCTTAAATCCTACTAATTAGATGATAACACAACTGAAAAACACCATAGATAGGAGTATTAGAGCTCAAGCAACTTACCTTACTGAAAAACCCTTGAATCCCCTTCAAAATCACTCCAAAAAGCTACAAAAACCGACTTGAAAATGGTGGAAATGAACAAAAATTTGCGAAGTGTTCTATTTATAGTTTTTGTCAAGGCTTCTCGCACCTGCGGCTCAGAATGCGCACCTGCGGTGCCGCATTTATGCAAAAACCACCGCACCTGCAGAAAAATCACTTAAATCCCTCATTCCGCACCTGCGCCCCAGGTTCCGCACCTCCAGACGCGCACATGCGCATCTCCTTTCACTTCTGTAGAATTGGCCCATCTCTTCTATTCCGCATCTGCGACTCAGCTTCGCACCTGTTGGCTCGTAGATGCGACCACTCCTACACACTTGTGGTTCTAGCCCTAGTCTTCTATGTCCGCATCTGCGACTACCTAAGCAATCTGCGGCTCCCTATCCGCAAGTGCGGAAAACACTAGCAGCCACAGAAACCAGCAGAATCAGCCATCTCCCAAAACCCATAATTGATCTGATAACCACTCGAAACTTACCCTAGGCCCTCGGGACCTCAACCAACCATACTAACAAGTCATATATCAACTTACAAACTTAGTCGAACCTTCGAATCATTCAAAACAGCATCAAAACACCAAATTCCACTCGGATTCAAGCCTAAGAACATCTAAACTTCCAAATTTAGCAAACGATGCCGAAACCTACCAAACCACGTCCAAATGACCTCAAATTTTGCACACACGTCACAAATGACACTATGAACCTAGTTCAACTTCCGAAAATCCATTCCAAACTCGATATCAAATTTTCCACTGCCGACCAAAATCGACAAATCTCCAACTTTCACCAATTCAAGCTTAAGTTTACTACGGACCACCAAATCACATTCTAGATGTGCTCCTAAGTCCATAATCACCTAACGGAGCTAATGGAATAATCAAAATTCGAATCCGAGACCGTTTACGCATAAATGAACATCCGATTGACTTTTCCAACTTAAGCTTATCCCAAAGAGACAAAGTGTCGCAATTCACTCTGAAACCACTCCGGACCCGAACCAACTAACCCGGTATAACAAAATATAATTGAATTACATAAAAAGAAGAAGAAACTAGGGAAAGCGGGGCTATAACTCTCGAAACAACCGGTCGGGTCTTTATAGAAGTCCACCAAAAGGGCACAAGAAGAGATTAAAATGATCTTAAAAGAGGTTCAAAATGGGGTGTTTCCAAAGGAGACCCAATTGGAGTCCAAAACAATCGCCCAAACTAGTAGCTTTAAGACCCAACTCTGCCCCAAAGGGATTTGGCCGTAACATAACACTCATTTAGGGTCCACAATCTTAGTATTTAAAGCTATCTACTCATACTTAAATACAAAAAGTTGAGAATAATAAATGTCATCAAAGCTTAGAAAATGCAAGAATCTTCACTACTAAAGCTTCCAAAAGAGAGGAATATTCAAAGTGTGTATTGTAGCTCAAAAACTAGACAAGAATGACCCAAAAAATCCCAATAAATCTATTTATAGTGGGCTAAAACTTGGGGTAAAAAACGGACAAAAATGCCCTTCCAGGTCAACTATGCGACCGCATTCATGTCGTATAACAGAAATGCGGTTCGCATTCTTCACGAAGCCATCGCAGACTTGAACCCTAGTTCCCAGGTGCTCGTCGTATTCATGTTGTGCGGTCCGCATTGTTGATATGCGACCGCATAATAGCATCGCATTTCTGAGCTCAGCTTTTGGCACCGGAGGTTTGCGGTCCATTATGCGGCTCGCAAACCTGTTATGCGATCGCATAATGGACCGCATTTTTGCACTTGAAAATTGCCAAACAAACTATTGGACTATGCGATCCACCTGGGCATTATGCGGTTCGCATAGTAGATATGTGGTCCACATTGTTGATAATGCGATCGCATTTTGTCCCTCTCTTGTCCATTTTCAGCTTTTTGATTTCGTTTACATGTTCTTGAGTTCTCCAACCTCATACACTGCAAAACATTAAAATTACATATGTATAAAAGACAATTGCTTTCAAAACAAGCCAAAATCCAAGAAATTTGGTATTAAATGTGCGAAAATTCTTCGGCACATCAACACCCCCAACTTAAACTCTTGCTTGTCCTCTAGCAACTAAAACGACTCTATCCTAACCTAAACTCCAACTAAAAGACCGAAAACAATAATGACCATGGACAGTGTTAATTGTCAGTACCACAAGCATGCATTTTTTTTTTATTTACCCTTCATGAACAATCACTGTTATTTACAAGGAAACTAATCAACTTGTGAATTCCGAGCCTCGACCCTCAGCTGAGTGCACTTGCATCCGACTTCGAGAACTCAACTTCTGCCAAACTTCACAGTTTATGTGCCCTCACCAGAAAGAAGGTTCCAACTCACAATATTTACAATGACAGCAAAAAGGGACATATTTACAAAGACACTCACTCTCACACAAAGAGTTTCAAGTGTTACGACACATCATACCATAAGCTTGCCCTTATTTTAAGTCGTCGCCTATTCAAGAACATTCGGTTGAAGATCTCATAAGGACTTTTTAAGCTTGTAATGTAGGCTTAGGGAAGGTTCGGATAAACATTTGGGTACAAGTGACTACACCCTCCTTGAACACTACTCACGTTTGTCTTTCCTATTGCCCTTTGTTTCTTTTTAAACCACATAGCCTCATTTGCATCTAATTACCAACATAGAACCACCTTAACTACCTCACTAAATCTCTTCAAGGCTCCCATATTTCTATACATACATATATCTCTTTTTCTTCTTTTCTTTTTCTTCTCTTTTTTTTATATACTTTTTTTTCTTTGGGAGCTTGAATAATTTCACGTGAACACTTTGAGGTATGGGTTCCTACACTCACTGTACAACCTTATCAATTTCCAACTTGACACCACACCCCCAACTTAGTCTTTTAGCCTCATTCTCAATGTTCAAGGAGGGACGGGTTTAAAAGAGGGAATTACTTCACAAAAAGGGAAAGGTTTGTAATGTGGTGACCAACAAAAAAGGTTAAAGGCTCAAATGGGGTAACTAGTGATAACATGTATACAATGGGTAGCTTGAAAGGCTAACTGGGTTTTCTAATATCACAAAGACTACCTAAGGTCATTTCTCAAACAAAATGTACTTACCATTAGCAACGAAAGACCAATCGGGCAAGTTCTAGACGACAGAAGTAAACACAATAATTATTTACACAAAAGCTAATACACACGGCACACTAATTGTTTGACTCAACATAGTTTTATCCCTCAAGTTAACACTTGGCAACTCGAAGCTTTCATCATATTTACATGTATAATTCTGAGTAAGCATGGAGTCAAAAAGCGAGCCTCAAGTTCACACAGTTGATTTCCTATACAACACAAGATACAATTCTTTATTTTTTTTTATAATGGAAGGGTATAGGTTATTTACTACACATGCTTGAGACTAGACACTTACACCAAACCGGTCAACACGTTTCATCCTACTCTCATGGTTCTACTATTACACCCTTGGAAAAGATCCCGGCGAAGATTACTAACGATGTACATGCATACAACTACTTAATTATTTTTTTGGATATTTTGTATTTATTTATTTTATTTATATACAAAGATGTACAAAAGTTAATGATAAATATGACACAGTTATATACAAGAGTTAAAGAGAAATATGCTTAAATACACTAAGATCACACAAAAGTATGTACAATAGTTCCAGAATAACAAAAATTTATACGAGGCTACCATCCCACCCCCAACTAAAAAGCATGCATTGTCCCCAATGCATAAGAAATGAAAAACATAGTTAGGGGCTTCCTTGGGCGCACTAAGCGATGTGGGAGTCTGTAGCCTGCTGAGTGACAGTGGGGTCACCAGCTGGAGGTGGTGGTGGTGGTAGAGCTGCTGAAGGCTCAGCTGGAGTGATGATTGCTGCTAGTGGTGGAGGAGTCTCCAGGTGTCCGAAAATTGAAGGTGGGACTGAGAGTTGCTGGCCTCGCCTGCTGATGGCGGAATGTCTGCCGATGTGGCTTGAGTAGCTCTGTCAGCTAGTGAACGCTCTATTACCAACCGCACATGAACTTCTTCTTCTTCCTCCGCAGTTGTGGTGACGGCAACCTGCTTGCCCTTCTCCTGAAGGCCCTCATCATTATCGGACCATGACTCCTCATCCGTCTTTGCCTCGTCTGTCTCCCCACCCTCAGCATCTACAGAATGTCCGAAACCATCCCCCGAAGGAATGTCAACTGGCACACGGGGAGGTGGAGGCTGGGAGGCTCCAACAGTCTGGGATGTCGGGGCTGTCATCAGGGTAGAGAAATCAAGACCTAGTCCAGTCTCATACACGCCCGCTCCCTACTCTCCTTCCTTGGGCATGAAGAAGGATAGATCAAACTCCAGATGCTGCAGCTTGTGGAGCTCAGTATTAAGTGTAGCCACATCAGTGCGGAGCTATGGCAAGTTGCCAACCTCACCTCGCTCTATCTTCTCAATTCTCACCTCAAGCCCCTTCAGGCGGCCCTCATAAGATATGTGCTGCTACTGTAGGGCCGTCACTAATGATTGAATGGGGGTCAGGGCCTGCCTGATCAGGGTAGGGAGGTCCTTCAGAAGCTTGTCTACCTTAGCATTTGTATGGTGAGCTAGGAGACCGAGCCTCTTAAGAACTGGCAATGTGGCAGATGGCTGGGCAATGGTCTGAGGGGTCGGCTGTGGAGCGTCAGTGGATGACCCTATGGTCTGAGGTGCAATAGGAGTCTGGGAGTCTGAGATGTCTGTCTCAGTAGGAATCTGGATTTGAATCTCCGGAGGAACAACAGCTACCTTTGTCACCACATCACTAATGCGTGTGATATCGATATCCTTCTCCGCTTTTCCCAATTTGTCAGAATGTGGCATTGTAGGAACTTCCACAGCCTTACAGAGGGTTGTGATCAAGTATGGGAAAGGAAATGATGTAGCTTTCTGCCACGCCCGGACCCCTATCTCTCTGAAGATGATGTCACTCACATCGATCGTGATCCCGGTCATAATGCAAGCAATGAGAATAGCTTTCTCAATGCTTATATCCATTTCATTCCGGGTTGGGATCAAACGGGAAGTGACAAAACTGAGCCAGAATCAACCCTCTCGTGTAAGATCCTCCTTGTATATTTTGTGTAGAGGGTCAATCCAGGCTGGGGTACCCTTGGCGATCACTGATGCAATCCAAGCTCGCTCACCATCTCTGTTGGCCAATTTGGCCTCATACTTAGTTGTACTCGGGCACTCGGCTGAGAAATAATGATCATGAATTGCCGCGCTATCACAGAGAACCTCCTTCCCCCGAACTAAGACAGTCTCGCAGAACATTTTGTTGCGTTTGTGGTGAGTTGTTCTGGAGGCCCCATAGGATGCATAGAACTCCCGCACCATTGTTTCATTAAATTCCCCAGCCACTTCAGTGAAGCACTCCCATTTTCTATTTCTAATGTTTTCTAAAATGTGGGGATACTGCTCCCATAGACCATTCAGACTCAATTGCTTCTCGGCAAAGATTCTCCGTTTTGTGAGCCCTTCCTTATACAGAGATCTAGAACCAGTGAGCTCAAACTGGAGCTGGAAATCATCTCCGTGTTTCCGTCTTGCCTCAACCTGCAGATCAAAAGCTGGTAAAGTTTCCTCCTTATCAGACTGGGAGAGACATTCATCAGTAGATTGTGGTTGTGCTTGTCGTGAACGTTTTTCCGGTGGTGCTTGACGGCTGGAAGAAGCCCTTTTATTGGATGAAGAAGTATGCTTTTGGCGAGACATATCTGCAAAGAAACGAGATGTGAGCGATGTAGCAGACATCAATAGAAATTTTACTATGAAATTCAACTGTGCGACAGGTTATGCGATCGCATAACCTCTATGCGGTTCGCAAACCCATCGCAACGTAGTCATCTGCTGAAGATAGTTGATAATGCGATCACTTATGAGATCGCATATCCATTATGCGGTTCGCATAGTCATCGCAGAATCAATCACACAAAACAACTCATCACATTATGCGATCGCATAACCTACCGCCAAGGTAAATTTGCGATCGCAGAACTGTCGCAAACACTATGCTACCTTAGGGCCTAGACTGTTGGAGTTTGCGGTGGCTCTGCGGTCCGCATATCAATTATGCGATCACAAAGCCGCCGCACTATGTCATCTTCTTCATCTAGCCTAGGGCTTATGATGCATTAGGAATGCGGACCGCAAAACTGTTATGCGGCACGCAGTGGCTATCGTTTTCAAAGCTTTTTGTAGCACAACAATGGCACCCCAAATTTATGAACTACAAGTTAGACTTAATAGGTTTTTCTAGGTATATTCCCCCATTGCAAGCAGATACACACAAGACTTACAACGCAACACAAAAAAGAAAAAGAAAAAGAGCAAACAACAAGGGATGAACACACACAGCAATGTAAGAAAAAAAAAGATAATTTGAATTTACAGGAAGTGAAGTTAGGAAAGGTGAACATACCAGAGTATGATGAACGAGAAATGATCAGGGGATGAAACCACAATTGCAATCTTTGGTCGTTCGTTCAATTTCAATCGACCGATTTCCTATCTTTTCTTGTTCTTTTTGTTTGTTTTTGTTTGAGTGTAAAGTGTGCGGTGAGTAGGGGTGTTGATGATGAGATATGTGAAGATTTTAAGGCACTTACCTAGGCATAATACGATGGATAAGAGGCCGTATAACCTGGTATGCACCGCATACTCGTTATGCGGCGGTTTGTTGCTAAGGATAATCATGGTGCACAATGCGACGCACTATGCGGTCGCATAACTAAAATGCGGTTCGCATAGTGCACCTTCTCACCGCATTCCAGCCGCCCAAATTTGCCCAACTAACTATCCAGGTCTGCGACCACAATGCGGTTCGCTTAGTTAAAATGCGATCGCATATGTGTCGCAGACTGGTCATGCTTTCTTCGCTTCCCTTTCACTCGCAGTTTTACCCTGTTTTGTGATCTTTTGAACCACCTGCACTCTAACACACACTTTAAATTGCTCAATTAAATCTAATTAAGAAAAGTTGAAATTTAGAGGACAAAAAAAGGTGTTACCACATATGGGTTGCCTCCCATGAAGCGCTTGATTTAACATCGCGGAACGACGAAGTTGGCCTTCTTTATGTTCACTCATTGGTCGGGCATGTACCATCTTTGAGAGCCAATTTCTCCACCACATGTCTTTCTCCATTTGTGCCCAAGTAATGCTTGATGCGCTGGCCATTTACTTTGAAAGTGCGGAGCCCATTCTCCGATGTTAATTCCACAGCGCCAAATGGGGATACATATACCACTTTGAACGGACCGGACCACTTTGATTCGAGCTTGCCCGGAAACAATTTGAGTCTTGAGTTGAAGAGCAAAACCAAGTCCCCCGACTTGAACTCCCTTTTTAAGATCTTTTTGCCATGGACAAATTTCATTCTCTCTTTGTACACAGCTGCACTTTCATATGCATGGAAACAGAATTCCTCCATTTCATTGAGTTGAGTTAGCCTCAAGTTTGCAGCTTCAGTCCAGTCCAAGTTCAACTTCTTTAGAGCCCACATGGCTTTATGCTCCAGTTCCACAGGTAGATGACAAGCCTTACCGAAGACTAATCGGTAGGGAGAAGTACCAATGGGAGTCTTGTACACCATGCGGTATGCCCACAATGCGTCATCTAGCTTCCTTGACCAGTCGGTCCTGTTTGCATTAACCATCTTTGCTAGAATATTCTTGATCTCACGGTTGGAGACTTCTACTTGGCCACTTGATTGGGGATGATAAGGTGTGGCCACCTTATGCTTGACACCGTATTTCTCTAGCAGTCCCGTGAAAGCCTTGTTGCAGAAATGAGACCCACCATCACTAAGAATGTCTCTAGCAGTGCCAAACCTTGTGAATATGTTTTTCTTTAAGAACGCGGTCACAGTCCTTGCCTCATTGTTTGGTAAGGCAATTGCTTCAACCCATTTGGACACATAGTCCACAGCCACCAGAATATACTTCATACCACATGAACTCACAAAGGGGCCCATAAAGTCAATACCCCACACATCAAAGATTTCAACCTCCATCACAAAGTGCATAGGCACTTCATGCCTCTTGGAGATTGATCCCTACCTATGGCATTGGTCACAAGACTTGACCATTTGGTTGGCATCATGATAGATCGATGGCCAGTAATAACCACATTCAAGCACTTTTGCCGCCGTTCGATTACCTCCATGATGACCACCCACCGGTGAGTCATGGCATGCCTTTAGAATTTGCATCATCTCTTCCTCTGGACACACCTTCTAATGATGTTGTCTGCACAAATACGGAACAAGAATGGCTCTTCCCAATAATATTGCCGACACTCTCTCAAGAACTTCTTCTTTTGGTATGCTTCCAAATCTTCCGGAATGAGGTCACTAACCAAGTAGTTGGCAATATCGGCGTACCAAGGAGTGGATGAAGAAGATAATGCCAAGATGTGCTCATCGGGAAAGGCATCATTGATATCAAGATTATCCTTTGGTCGTCCGTCTTCTTCAAGCCTAGAGAGATGATCCGCCACTTGGTTTTCGGTGCCTTTTCGGTCCTTGACTTCAAAGTCAAATTCTTGCAATAAGAGGACCCACCGAATTAGTCTTGGTTTGGCATATTTCTTCGCCATGAGGTAGCGAAGAGCGGCATGATCGGTGTAGACCACCACCTTAGATCCCAACAAATAAGCTCGGATTTTTTCAAAGGCATACACAATGGCAAGAAGCTTTTGCTCCGTCACCGTATAGTTCATTTGCGCACCATTGAGTGTCTTGCTTGCATAATAAATCGGATGGAGAACTTTGTTATGTCGTTGACCCAAGACTGCTCCAATTTCTACACCACTGGCGTCACACATCAGCTCAAATGGAAGAGACCAATCCGATGTGACAATAATAGGTGCCGTGGTGAGCTTCTCTTTGAGCTCCTCAAATGCCTTGAGGCACTTGTCATCAAAGACAAACTTGGCGTCTTTTTCAAGGAGCTTGCACATTGGATTTGCAATTTTAGAGAAGTCCTTGATAAAGCGCCGATAGAATCCGATGTGCCCTAGAAAGCTTCGAATACCCTTTACCGATGTTGGTGTAGGAAGTTTGGAGATGATTTAGATCTTTGCCCGATCAACATCAATGCCATGTTTTGATATTTTGTGCCCCAAGACAATGCCTTCGTCCACTATGAAGTGACATTTCTCCCAATTAAGCACGAGGTTGGTCTTCTCACATCTCTTGAGCACTTGTCTAAGGTTGTCAAGACAATGCTCAAAAGAGTCACCGACCACCGAAAAGTCATCCATGAAAACCTCTAGGAAGTCTTCCACCATGTCGGAGAAGATGGACATCATGCATCGTTGAAAAGTAGCCAGAGCGTTGAACAAACCAAACGGCATCCGACTAAAGGCAAAGGTTCCATACGGGCAAGTGAATGTGATCTTCTCTTGGTCCTCCAAAGCTATATTGATTTGATTGTAACCGGAATACCCATCGACGAAGCAATAGAATGATCTTCCTGCTAGCCGATCAAGCATTTGATCAATAAAAGGCATAGGGAAATGATCCTTGCACGTGGCATTGTTGAGCTTCCGATAGTCCATGCATACTCTCCATCTAGTGACCGTCTGTGTTGGGATAAGCTCATTCTTTTCATTGTGAATCACCGCCATGCCTCCCTTCTTTGGTACACATTGTACCGGACTCACCCATGGACTATCCGTAGTGGGGTAGACAACCCCTACATCCAACCATTTGATTATCTCTTTCTTGACCACTTCTTGCATTGAAGGATTTAATCTCCTTTGGTGTTCCACACTTGGCTTGATCCCTTCTTCCAATTGAATTTTGTGCTCACATATCCCAACGGGGATTCCTCGGATGTCCGCTATTGTCCATCCAAGTGCTTGTCGGTGTTCCCGCAAGTCATTCAACAATTCATCAACCTGCACATCATTCAACAAAGAAGAAACGATTACCGGTAAAGTATCATTAGAGCCGAGAAATTTGTACTTCAAAAGTGATGGAAGTGGTTTGAGCTCAGGTTGTGGTGGCTCAATGATTGAAGGTTTTGCGGGAGGAGTAGCTCGATTCTCTAAGTCAAGAGAAAGCTTCTTTGGTGCATACGTGTAGGACCCACGTCCTTCCAATGCATTCACTACTTCAACATACCCCTCAATGTCTTCACCATCAAAGTTCACCAAGATTGCCGCCAAAGCATCGCCGAGGCATTATTCTTCCATATTCATCTCAATAGCATCTTCAACCTCATCAACTACATCGATGACCGAGATTCCTTCGTATGCACTTCCTCAACATCAATGTCAAGTTCCGGTCATCGATGGCGGTGATTCACAATGAAAAGAATGAGCTTATCCCAACACAGACGGTCACTAGATGGAGAGTATGCATGGACTATCGGAAGCTCAACAATGCCACGTGCAAGGATCATTTCCCTATGCCTTTTATTGATCAAATGCTTGATCGGCTAGCAGGAAGATCATTCTATTGCTTCGTCGATGGGTATTCCGGTTACAATCAAATCAATATAGCTTTGGAGGACCAAGAGAAGATCACATTCACTTGCCCGTATGGAACCTTTGCCTTTAGTCGGATGCCGTTTGGTTTGTTCAACGCTCTGGCTACTTTTCAACGATGCATGATGTCCATCTTCTCCGACATGGTGGAAGACTTCCTAGAGGTTTTCATGGATGACTTTTCGGTGGTCGGTGACTCTTTTGAGCATTGTCTTGACAACCTTAGAAAAGTGCTCAAGAGATGTGAGAAGACCAACCTCGTGCTTAATTGGGAGAAATGTCACTTCATAGTTGATGAGGTTGAAGATGCACTTCCTCAACTACACCGAGATTCCTTCGTATGCACTTGACATTCACTCGGAACTTGATTTCGTTTCGTTCCGAGTCCACTAAAGCGCTTCCCGTCGCAAGGAATGGTCTTCCTAAAATGATAGGAATCTCCTTGTCTACCGCACAATCCAAGATAACAAAATCGGTCGGGATAAGGAACTTCCCCACCTTTACCAAGACATCATCCACAATACCTACGGGTCTTTTGATTGATCGGTAGGCCATTTGCAATCTCATGCTTGTAGGACTTGGAAAACACAATCCCGCTTGCTTATAAATAGCAAGAGGTATCAAATTTATGCTAGCCCCGTTATCACAAAGTGCTCTAGCAAAGTCTCTCAACCCAATAGTACATGGAATGGTGAATGCTCCCGGATCTTCCTTCTTCTCAACGGTGGTTGTAGCAATTATCGAACTTACCCGATGAGTCATGTTCACCACTTCATTCTTTGTAGTTCTCTTCTTGGTCATCAAATCTTTCAAGTACTTGGCAAACCCCGGGATCTCTTGGAAAGCCTCCAAGAATGGGATGGTCACAGACAATTGCTTCAAGATGTCATAGAACTTTCAAACTTGCCATCATCTACCCTTCTTGCAAGTCTTTGAGGGAATTGAGGAGTAGGTCGAGGAATTGGTGGAGGAGCTTTTGGGGTCTCCTTCACTTTTTCCTTAACCTCTCCCTGCTTTACTCCTTGGATTTTTACCTCATGAGACGGCTTCTCAATTTCAACAACACCCGGCAACTCAACTTGTGATTCCACTTGTTGATCAATATTTTCTACATCAACCACTTGCTCACTTACATCTTGGAGCACCTTACCGCTTCTAGTTGTGATGGCCATGCAATGAGAAGATGGTCCACTTGCACCACCTTTTGGGTTGACCACCGTGTCACTTGGAAGAGAGCCTTTTAGCTTGGGATTTTGTTCTCTTGATAGATCTCTCATTTGCATCTCAAGCTTTTGAATGGAGGCGGTGTGTGATCCCACTACCTCGGACATGTTCTTAATTGTTGCATCACTTCGCTCTTGATTTTGCAAGATTCTCTCAAGCATCCCCTCCATTTTGGACTCATTCGAAGGCCCCTCATTGTATTGTGAGGAGTTGGAATATTGCCCTCTTGGTGGAACATAAGGGTTGGAACTTCGATTGGCATAATTGTTGTTGTTGTTCCAATTTCCTTGACTCGCGTCGCCTTGATCATTTCGCCAATTTTGTTGGCCTTGCCCTTGCGGGTTTGGCCTCCATTGGTTTTGTTGGCAGAAGCCACCTTGAGAATTGTGAATATAATTGGCTTCTTCAAACTCTTGACTCCCCATTGATTGCACATCTTCAACAACATTTACCGTTTTTTGTTTGACTCTCCGTGAACTTTTTTGTCAACACATCGATGTTAGTGGCAAGACCTGCAATCAATTGGTCTCTCTCGTGATTGTCTTTGATCGTGTTGGTAAGAGAGGGAGTACCATATGAAATTCCACCGCTAGTATCTTCCGAATGCCATGCTTGATTATGCTTTGCCATCTTGTCTAGAATTTGAGTAATCCTAGGGAATGACTTGTCCATGAAAGACCCATCTGCAGAATTTTTAGCAATGGACTGGGATAGTGGGTCCAAACCCATATAGAATTTATCCATTAAAATATGGTCTGGGAAACCATGATTTGGTGACCTCACTAGGTATAGCTTGAACCGGTCCCATGCCACGTGTAAGTGCTCCCCAGGCAGTTGCTTGAAGAAAAATATTTTATCTTTGAGCTCTAACTTTTTGCTTTGTGGGAACCATTTTGCTAAGAAGGAACGGAAAAGCTCGGTCCATGATGTGATAGAGTGAGGAGGTAAGTTTTGAAGCCATTTTTCGCTTCTCCCGCCAACGAGTATTTGAATACCCGCAACCTCAATGCATCATCTGTCACGTTGTTTTGTTTGTGCATGGCGCATACACCCAAGAAGTTCCTTAGGTGTTGCATTGGATCATCATTCGTTGAGTTATGGAACAATCCTTCCGCCTTTAGTATTAGAATCAATCCATGATCTACTTTGAATGTAGAGGCACCAACCACCGGAGGGAGGATAGCATTGGAGTCGTCAATATATTCTTCGATGTTGGCAAAAGAGTTCTCCCCTTCATCATAATGAACATTGGCCATTTTCACCTAGTACACCAAACAAAACGAGCAACGTGTGATGGAATAGAAGAAGATATAAAGTAAAGTACACACTATCTAGTAATTTCAAAACTGTATTCCCCGGCAACGGCGCCAAAATTTGATATGCTCAAATTACACCTTAAATTAGTGTAAAGCGATCAATGTCAAATATAGTAACCAAACAAGGTTGGGGTCGAATCCCACAGGGAATAGGCGTGAAAAGTTTACTTGGGTAGTGTGAATCTTAACTCAAATCGTATTTCTATTCCGTTAGCGTAACCAAAATAATGTAATTGATTGTGTGATAATTTATTGAAATAGTAACAAGTATGATTAACTGGAGTTGTAATTAATTTGATTAACTAAACCAAGGTTGTGTCCCCTTCAATGAAGTGTAATGTCAATCGGTGTTAATATGATATATTTCTAATGGAAGGTCCTTTAGATATGCAAATGATTTATATATTTGACATTGATCGCTTTACACTAATTTAAGGTGTAATTTGAGCATATCAATATTTTTCAATAGTTGGGTAGTATTTCCTCTTTATGATTTTTCCAAATGTAAAAGAGTTGCAATGAAGAGTTATCAATTTATGCCAAATGCTAAGCGATTCTATTAAACAAGGTTTAACGCCTTGTGTCTTTGATATTTACTCCTACCAATCCTAACCCACTTTTCCAAGTAAAGGAAGAATTTAATGGCACTTGTTAATGTTTGAAACCACCAACAATAAATGAAGAATGAGAAGTAAATATATATCAACCAACCATTATATATATTCAATGTTAAACACCCATTAACATAACACCCATTTAGGGTCCACAACCTTAGTATTTATGTCACGCTCCAAAACCAAGGGACGAGACCGGCGCCTAACCGAATGAACCCACTCAAATGGACCTGGATTTGCCTTTCCTACTCAATGCATTACCCCATGTTCATAATATACATTGTTCCATAAGAATTAGCCAATTTAGATACAA